>CM076852.1:14670269-14886906 GCA_039519185.1 Astragalus membranaceus
CCGATGTCGTTTGCTATTTTAATTAATTCGCCGAAGCAGGTGTTGGGTGTTTTGCGCGTGACTGGCGCTGCAGTCGCGCTCCGCGCGCAAGTCACGTATGGTTGCTGTCTGTTCGCGCTGCAGTTGCGCTCCGAGCGCAAGACGCGCGCGAGTCTGCTATTTATGCAGCGTTTTGCGCAGATTGGGTCATTTTTACCCATTTTCACTCTTTTGAGCATAACTTTCTCTCTAGAACTCCGTTTGTGACGCGGTTTGTTGCGTTCTTCTCATATTGCAGAGGGCTTCGATAAGAGAGCAGTTCCTGAGTTAGAAGCCAGGGGAGGTGAGAACGAAATTGGATCTTCCCAAAGCTAAGGGTTAGGGTTTTCGCGAGTTGGAGGGAGGAATTCCAAGGCTTTGCTCGTTGTGTTGTTGTAGTTACTCTTTGGTGTCTTCAATCTTCTTCTACGGAGCTTACGTTTAAGAGGTAAGGGTGAGCGTTTCGATTTAATATAATTAGGTATGTAATTGGGGTTTTGTGGGGTTTTGGGTGTTGGGATGTTTTGAGTCGCTCTCTGATATTGTAGCACCTAGGGGGCGGGGTTGAAGTTGATAAATTATTTAACTAGCTGTTTAATGATTTTATTGATGTTTTGAGACGTGTTTGAGCGACTTTGGTGAGTTATTGCTATTTCCGCTGTGATGAGATTATTTTGAAGTTTAACTTTTATGACGATTGCGTTGTTGCACAAATTTTAATGGTGCAGGCGATGAGTTTTTATAAATGAAGATGTGACATTTCTTTTCTACTAATTAAATATTATTTTCGGAAATGAAAATACTCTGATAATGACGCGTAAATTAAGGGGTAGAAAAGGGGTGTTACATTTTCAAAAAAAGAGTAGGAGGTTTTTCAAATAAAAAGTAGAGAAAGAGCTGTCGTTGTAGCCTTTCTTCTGTCGGTCCGTACGAAGTGACATATGGCCCACTCTTTTCAAAAAAAGAGAGAACGAGCTGCCGTTGTAGCCTTTCTCTTACTTGGTCCATATGAAACCACGTACGGCCCGCATTTTTCAAAAAAAAAAAGAAAAAAAACTTGAACTAATGCCAATAAAGGTTTTGCCCTAATCTGCATATGCATAAAACATCATCATCATTTTGCATGCATCCTCGCATTGCATCCAACATAAGTTTTTACAGCTCATGCATGCATCCTTGCATTTCATCAAAGTTTGTTTGCCGAGAATCCCAAAGTGACAAAGAATCTTGCCATAGGTACAATATGGAATCAAGAAGTGAGACAGTGCACCCCCCGAGATATCCGGTTGTAAGTAAGGTTGATGTTGCCAGTCTGAAAAAATGTGCTGACCTGTTGGGACCTATCGAAAGAGGATCATTTGACATTTCTTACGGGAATCTCCGAAAGCTGTTGACACTAGAGGTGCAGACCGAAGCAATCGTGGCTCTAAGCAGATTTTATGACTTCGAGATCAGATGCTTTCTTTTCAGAAACTTCCAATTGACTCCCACGTTGGAAGAATACCATCAGATTTTGGGTTTCCCTCGGACAGAAGCCGTTCCCTACTGATATCAAGAGCAATACTACACGGACGAGAAATTCGCCGCCCTGTTGTTGCGCGTGTGTTTTCTAGTCGCAATATCAGTGCAAGTATACACGTCGTACAAGTAATAAAGTGGATAAAAATAAGAGATCGTTCCCACGAGGATTGATTTACTTTCAAAGTTCAAGTCTTCAAAACACAAGTGAAACAAGTTATAAATCGACACTAAAAGTTGGTATTAAGACTAAGAACGTAGATAAAACAAGTAAACAAGAAGTGGTCGTGAATATGGAAGAGTATGAGTTGGATTGCTGCATGCAAGTAAATCTCCTCTAGTCAGACGTTATAACGTTTACACGTTAACACGTACAAATGCTATGTTGTATAGACGTTATAACGTTTGAACGCTGTTGCAAAAGAGCTGTGCTTTTCAGTCACAAAACGTCAGAGCTTCAAGTACTAGAATTCCTATGTCTAGGTTCTAAGTAGGCCTACTCCTGTATTTTAAGTACCCACAGCAATGTCCTATGAACTATTATCCATTCTATGTCTAGACTTAGATAAAAATGCCTAAATGTCTTTAGTGCATCTTTTCATTCACATAAATCTTTGAGTTCTTTTCATAGACCATTTCTGTACCTATGAATCTACTTATTTTAAGTGGCCAATTTCAAAACAAGTTTGGAAATATTAACATGCAAAGATCTAAAGCGCATAAACATCAATACTTCATAACATTAAACTAGAGGTTCATTACATGCAAAACAACAACCCAACTACAAATGTTTAGCTCATGCTGAGCATCTTTACAGAAAGAAGAGGAGTTGAAATCCAAATACCGTACATAGAGAAAAGGAGACAAAACGCAAAAGATACGCCTAAGTAGCCTTCCTTCATGCACGCTGTAGAGACGTTGCAACGTCTGAGCTTCATAGTAACGATTGCGAATGGAAAATAAAACAAATGGAGCTTGAGAAAATTTCGGATGAAGAATTCTGTGTCCAGAACTTCTTTAGAAAACTCTCTCTGAAAATGGAGGAAGGTGGATGATGAATGGATGGATCGATGCCTGGATGATGCCCCCCTGCCTTTCCTTTTGTAGAGAGAGAATAACCAAGGAACAAGGGGGTCACATGCTTGCTGATGTCATTCCCCACCTTCCAAGCTTGCTTGTGAATTAACTCTGTTCTGAAATGACACTGCACTGCTACAGTGCGTCAGCCGCGTCAGCGCTGAGGAGAGAGAAGATCTTCTGCACTTCTAGATCTTTGACTATCATTTCTTGTGCGCCAAAAAAATGAGATATCTCTTTCTTGCTCTGCTGCCCTTCTTCAGACGTGATGAGGGACGTTGCCACGTTCAGCTCACTGCATAAACACAAGAAGCATCAAAATGTTCACAAAGGCGCCAATTGGCGCCAAAATGCATAGAATTTGTAATTTAGCCCCCTTTCTAACTAAAAAGCGATAAACTAACAGAAACTTAATAGAAACAACCTACTATTGCCAGAGAACTTGCATGATTTAACTTTGAATAAGTATAAATAACTCATATAAATATGAGTTATCACACCCCCAAACTTAAACCATTGCTTGTCCACAAGAAATCGAAACACAGCATATGAAAAGATGCATGAAATTAAATACGCCAGCAGTTTACACCCTGCTCACCCATTTGATCAAAAATTATCCTCAAGGGGCTAATTCCTTCAGACTTTACACTACACACTCACGCACCAATGCACAATTACATTCTAGATTCATTACTGCCCAAAGTGAGTGTGTGATCTCTGTATCAATTCTATTCCTAGCTAGGTTCAGAAGCTACCCTAGCTTATGAAAGAGTGGTTTCCATTATGGTGAGGGTATAACATCTTTCAAAACAGAGAGTAGGCTAACATTTCCACATAAGACATGAGGGTTATTTTAAGCATGACAAAGGGTCTTAATTGGGTGCTAGGATTAGATTAGTGCAAACTACCTTTCTGACTCACACAACGCAAAACACACAGAGGACTGCAACCCCCTCATTACTGAGCAACTTTCATTTGATTCACTTCAATTTTGGTTTGGAGTTTTTGTGATTTTTTTTTAACCTTTGGATTTGACAATTTTGGATTGAGACATTTGGAGCGCCCAGTATTTGTTTTGGGAAATTGCAGCAAACACAGAGAACATGTGGATTTTTCCACTTATTTGAAACACACACACTTTTTGGTCTTTTTGGAGTAGACGTTATAACGTTTGTAGATGAGACGTTACAACGCTTGATAACACAGAACACAACACGAAAACACACACGGCATACGTTATAACGTTATGGGTAGACGTTACAACGTTGCACTCACACTACACATGCACTAATCATCCTACAGTCTTTGCACCCAGCCTTAGCACAACCTGATATACCCCCAAACTTAGTTTCTACTGCTACTCTAAGTTTTTAATCAAGTTTTACAATCACCATAGTCAACTAAAACTAGCTTTAGCATCACATAGTCCCTAGCTAACTAGGTTTTCCTCAAAACAGAGTTTGTGTGGAAGCAATAATCAATTCTATTCATCTAAGCATGCATCAGCTACTCACACAAATTCACACACAGTCATTCCTAGATTTAGCCCAAAGAGAAACATTTTTTATGATTAATAGAGTAGGGAAGTAAACTGATTTCGCATTTGATTTTATGCATATAAAAATGATCCTCCCCCCCCCCACACAGAAAGATGAGCAGTGTCCTCACTGCTCACTGATTTTTTTTTTTAAAAAATGGAAGAGGAACACTCAAACACAACATAAGCAAACAAACTACTGACTACTAACTATCCAGACGTTGTCACGTTTGGACAGCTATTTATTCGTACTAAAATTAAAAACTATAACGATACTACTGCTAAAAAGAGGGCTAAATTACTTGTTCAGAATACCAGACCTGAGCCTTCCACTCTGTCTGGCTGGGATGCCTGCTTGAGCAGTCTTCTTTTTCTTTTCCTTCTTCTTCTTCTCTCCTGCACCATCACCATCAGCAACTGAAACTTCAGTTTCTTGGGACATCTTTGCACTGCTCTCAGCAATTCTTTTCTTTGCTTCCTCCCATGCTTTCTGTTTTGCCAGCTCTGCAGGATTAACTTGTTGTTGTTCTTTGGGGTCCACCTGGGCTTGTTCACCCTCTGGCTCTTGAGACGTTGTAACGTCTGCAGCTTTTTCTTCAGCAACAACAGCAGGAGCATTCTCTGAACCACTAGCAGCAACAAATGCTGCACTGGTAGCGATGGCTGGCTTGTCTTTAGCAGCTTCAGATTTCTTCCTTACCTGCAACTTTTGCCTTTTGGTTGCAGGAGCATCAGCCAGTTGTTCTTCTTCTTCACCAGGTCTGGTTTCTTCACTTGCAGCAGCTAATTCATGCCTTTTCTTCTTCCCAAATGGATTCTGGGTGGGTACAGTCTTGACTCTTTGCTTTTTGGGTGGGGAGTTGAGTTTTGGGTCTGGGTTACTTCCAACATCAGTTGGTTCAGACGTTGCCACGTCTCCACCGGTTACTTCTTGAATGGATGGTCGTGATGGCTCTTTAATTGGTTCAGGTTGAGTGGGGGTTGGTTGTGAAATGGGTTGATCTTGAGGTTTCGATTGTGGTGTTTTGGGGATGTTGTGGTCATAGGTGGATTGTTCTTTAGCTGAGGGTTGGGGTTGTTTGGCTTTTGGTGATGGAGGTGTGGGCTTGGCTGGTTCTTTGACTGTTTGGGTTGGTGGAGAGTCAGCCTCAATATCCGTCTTATCACTGGAGCTTCCTTTCTCTTCAGAATGTGTTTCTTCCTCTTCATCACTTAGGATTTCCATGCTCACCTTCTTTGATTCCTTTGCATCACTCTCACTGATGCTATCCAGATCAGCTGATTTGAGCTCTTCTTCCTCACTACTCACCTTCTTCTGTTTTTTCTTTGCTGGGCTCTTTCTTTTTGTTGCTGGGTTTCTTGTTTTCTTGACTCTTTCCTTCTTCACTGCCCTGAGGTGCATTGTTGATAAGGGTATATTGTCTTCATCTTCCCCTTGCATCCAATCTGGAAGTACTGGTTCTTCAATCACGATCTTACCTTTTGTTATATGCGCATTCACCTTCTTTTGCCATTCAAACTGCTCCTTGACAAACTTGGCTAGGCTGTTTTGCTGGTCCACCAGACGTTGTAACGTCTGTGCATCAACTGACGTGGTAGCGCCTGTAGCTCTCTGCCTAGCTTTGAACTTTGTAGAGAATGCCCCTTGGGGTTCCTCTCTTTCCATGCAAAGATCAGTGATTAAGCAGGGGAAGTATAGGTATCCATCCTTCCATCCTTCCTGTTCTCTTAGCAAGGCTTTCTTCTTTGAAGGAATGGATATTTCTGGAATTGGGTCAGAAGAAGAACTTAGGTTAACATTCTTTCCTCTGCCAGATGATTTTACTGCAGCTTACTTTGTTTTTGTCATGGTGATTGAATGGGTTTTCTGGAGAATGGAGGATTTGAGATTTGAGATTTGGGGGAAAGGATAAGATTACGGTTTCTGAGAGTGTTTGCAGGTGGTTTGATGATTATAACTGGTGTGTGTTTATTGGGAAGGGTTTATGGGAAGTTGAGAAGTAGGTGGTGGCGTGGGCTTGAAAAAGGGGTAACCGTTGAGAAGTGACGTCATGGTCATTTCAGTAGTCAAGTCTTTGAAAAAAAAATATTTTCATTAAAAAAATTTTTTTTTTCATTTGAAAACTGCTTGACTCTTTTTCTCTTCTTTTTCATTTAAAACTTTACCCAGGCAGCAAACGTGACCACGTCCTAGACATGCAAAGACGCTATAACGTCTACCATACTTCAATAACTTGAGTCCTGACTCTCTCCTACCTTCAGCTTCCATTCCTGCACAAAACAAAAATTTAAAGACAAAATTGTTGGTTAGTTAAAACCATTGGGTTGCCTCCCAAGAGCGCTTGCTTTAAGAGTCTTCAGCCAGACTATTCCCTTTTTAATTCAGGGGTTGTTGAGAGCCACTGTGGTCTTGTCCCTAACCACATGTTCTCCATGGTATTGCTTCACTCTTTGGCCATTGACTTTGAAAGTGGAATTAGTTTTCTCATCAAACAGGTCCACAGCACCATGAGGATAGACTTTTACCAGTTTGAAGGGTCCTGACCATCTTGATTTCAGCTTCCCAGGGAACAATTTTAACCTTGAATTAAACAGCAAAACTGGTTGTCCCTCTACTAGCTCCCTTCTTTGAATTTTCTGATCGTGCCACTTCTTGGTTTTCTCCTTATAGATTGCTGAATTCTCATAGGCAGTGTGCCTGAATTCATCTAGCTCATTTAGTTGAAGGAGTCTTGCTTCTCCAGCCTTTGAATGATCTAAGTTCAGTTGTTTCAGTGCCCAGTGAGCTTTGTGCTGGAGTTCAATAGGCAGATGACAAGCTTTTCCGAAGACTAGCTTGTATGGTGACATGCCCAGTGGTGTCTTAAATGCTGTCCTGTACGCCCACAACGCATCATCAAGGTGCAGGGACCATTCTTTCCTGTTCGGACCAACCATCTTCTCAAGTATCCTTTTAATTTCTCTGTTAGAAATTTCTACTTGACCACTTGTCTGCGGGTGATAAGCTGTAGCAATTTTGTGCTTTACTCCGTATTTAGCCAATAAATTCTCAATTAGCTTGTTACAGAAGTGAGAGCCTTCATCACTGATTATAGCTCTTGGAGTACCAAATCTTGTGAAGATGTTTTGCTTAAGGAATTTGCTGCGAGTCATGTTCTCGTCAAACGCAACAAATAAAAATTCTTTTCACCCCCCTAAACCAATCATTTTCATAAAACAAACAAAAATCATTTTCAAACCCATTGTTGCTAATAGCTCATCAGAGCCTCTGCTCGTTTATCTATTAGTGACAATGTCCTTTTCTCCTAAGAATAATAAACGATGATCCATCATAACCTTTGTTTGTTTGATCATCGTGCGAATCAATCTCTTTCGAAAATCACTTTCAAAAAAGATAATAAAAACGAGTTGTTATCAATAGTCCATCAGAACCTCTGTTCGTTTGACTAGCGGTACAACTCTCATTTTTCGAGTATTTAGTAGTGATTCATCATAGCCTCTGCTAGTTTAATCATTCACTAATTCTCGTCCTATTTCAAAAAACTCACCCAAAAAAGATTAAAAAACAAAAACTTTTCAAAGACAACCTCTGCACGTTAAAAATTGTTCTGCTGAGTCGCGCTGCACCTGCGCTGATCTCGCGCCCCAAGCGCAATCACGGTGCGCTGAGACAATAATTTTTGGGTCCATTCGCGCCCCAGTCGCGCCTCACTCGCGCCTCAAGCGCGAGCTGCTGTTTCACCCTGTTTTGTTGCTGTTTTCACACTGTTTTCTCAATTTTCAAATGTGATGTTTTCCCAATAAAAATATGGTGTTTTCACTATCAAAATGTGAGGTTTTTCACGATTTAAATGTGATGTCCCTCCACAAAAATGAGATGTTTCCACTATTAAAAATGTGATGTTTTCTAAAGTAAAACGTGGTGTTTTCAAAACTAAATGTGATGTTTTTCCGCTATGGAATTATGATGTTTTCTCCGTTTAAGTGCGATGTTTTCTAAGCACGAAAAAGAGACGTTTCTAAACCAAAGGTGATGCTTTCCAAAATTAAGACGTGGTGTTTCCTAAATCTAAATGTGGTGCCACTTTCAATTAAAGGAGTGGTGTTTTCTTGAAATAAAGGTGCCGTGTTCTTCAACTAAAGGTGTTGTGTTTTTGAAAAGAAGGTGCTGTGTTCTTCAATTTAAGGTGCTATTTTCTTGAGTTAAAGGTGCTGGTTTTCCAAATTAAAGTGTGTCGTTTCTCTCAAACTTAAGAGTACTGTTGCTTAAATTTAAAGGTGTGTTACTCCAATTTTGAATGTGATGTTTATGATGATGATGTGAATTAATTGTGATGATGATGACGATGATGATGATGATTATGTGATGTGATTACGATGATTGTGACGAATATACTCTATGAGTATGATTATAATGATGTTGTAACGTGATTGTGATGAATTGCGACGAATACACTCTATGAGTGTTTTATGACGATGATGATGAGTACTCCAGGTGAGTGTTGTGGTGAATTGCACATGTGTCCATAGAGTCTCATAGCATGTGCATATTGTGAAGAATAGGCTTCGGCCTCTTGCGACGAATAGGCTTCGGCCTCTTATTGTGACGAGTATGGTACCATCATGCATATACCCAGGTGTGGGTTGCATTTACATGCATAATCATGACTGTGAGTTGTTATTGTTCGTGGTTTGAGCTGGTGTTTGTGATAGTGACGTGGTGATGATGATGATGTTGTGTGATGATGTTGTGTGATTGCTTGTTCTCATTCTCTATTATGCACTTGATTATGTTTTATTGAAATTCTCACCCCTTCTGCTTGGAATGTTGCTCTATCGTGGCAACGCTGCAGGTAACCGCGAGTGAAGGTCCTGCTGCCTTCTTGATTAGCTGTTGGGATGTTTTGAGTCGCTCTCTGATATTGTAGCACCTAGGGGGCGGGGTTGAAGTTGATAAATTATTTAACTAGCTGTTTAATGATTTTATTGATGTTTTGAGACGTGTTTGAGCGACTTTGGTGAGTTATTGCTATTTCCGCTGTGATGAGATTATTTTGAAGTTTAACTTTTATGACGATTGCGTTGTTGCACAAATTTTAATGGTGCAGGCGATGAGTTTTTATAAATGAAGATGTGACATTTCTTTTCTACTAATTAAATATTATTTTCGAAAATGAAAATACTCTGATAATGACGCGTAAATTAAGGGGTAGAAAAGGGGTGTTACATTTTCAAAAAAAGAGTAGGAGGTTTTTCAAATAAAAAGTAGAGAAAGAGCTGCTGTTGTAGCCTTTCTTCTGTCGGTCCGTACGAAGTGACATATGGCCCACTCTTTTCAAAAAAAGAGAGAACGAGCTGTCGTTGTAGCCTTTCTCTTACTTGGTCCATATGAAACCACGTACGGCCCGCATTTTTCAAAAAAAAAAAAGAAAAAAAACTTGAACTAATGCCAATAAAGGTTTTGCCCTAATCTGCATATGCATAAAACATCATCATCATTTTGCATGCATCCTCGCATTGCATCCAACATAAGCTTTTACAGCTCATGCATGCATCCTTGCATTTCATCAAAGTTTGTTTGCCGAGAATCCCAAAGTGACAAAGAATCTTGCCATAGGTACAGTATGGAATCAAGAAGTGAGACAGTGCACCCCCCGAGATATCCGGTTGTAAGTAAGGTTGATGTTGCCAGTCTGAAAAAATGTGCTGACCTGTTGGGACCTATCGAAAGAGGATCATTTGACATTTCTTACGGGAATCTCCGGAAGCTGTTGACACTAGAGGTGCACACCGAAGCAATCGTGGCTCTAAGCAGATTTTATGACTTCGAGATCAGATGCTTTCTTTTCAGAAACTTCCAATTGACTCCCACGTTGGAAGAATACCATCAGATTTTGGGTTTCCCTCGGACAGAAGCCGTTCCCTACTGATATCAAGAGCAATACTACACGGACGAGAAATTCGCCGCCCTGTTGTTGCGCGTGTGTTTTCTAGTCGCAATATCAGTGCAAGTATACACGTCGTACAAGTAATAAAGTGGATAAAAATAAGAGATCGTTCCCACGAGGATTGATTTACTTTCAAAGTTCAAGTCTTCAAAACACAAGTGAAACAAGTTATAAATCGACACTAAAAGTTGGTATTAAGACTAAGAACGTAGATAAAACAAGTAAACAAGAAGTGGTCGTGAATATGGAAGAGTATGAGTTGGATTGCTGCATGCAAGTAAATCTCCTCTAGTCAGACGTTATAACGTTTACACGTTAACACGTACAAATGCTATGTTGTATAGACGTTATAACGTTTGAACGCTGTTGCAAAAGAGCTGTGCTTTTCAGTCACAAAACGTCAGAGCTTCAAGTACTAGAATTCCTATGTCTAGGTTCTAAGTAGGCCTACCCACAGCAATGTCCTATGAACTATTATCCATTCTATGTCTAGACTTAGATAAAAATGCCTAAATGTCTTTAGTGCATCTATTCATTCACATAAATCTTTGAGTTCTTTTCATAGACCATTTCTGTGTCTATGAATCTACTTATTTTAAGTGGCCAATTTCAAAACAAGTTTGGAAATATTAACATGCAAAGATCTAAAGCGCATAAACATCAATACTTCATAACATTAAACTAGAGGTTCATTACATGCAAAACAACAACTCAACTACAAATGTTTAGCTCATGCTGAGCATCTTTACAGAAAGAAGAGGAGTTGAAATCCAAATACCGTACATAGAGAAAAGGAGACTAAACGCAAAAGATACGCCTAAGTAGCCTTCCTTCATGCACGCTGTAGAGACGTTGCAACGTCTGAGCTTCACAGTAATGGTTGCGAATGGAAAATAAAAAAAAAATGGAGCTTGAGAAAATTTCGGATGAAGAAGTCTGTGTCCAGAACTTCTTTAGAAAACTCTCTCTGAAAATGGAGGAAGGTGGATGATGAATGGATGGATCGATGCCCGGATGATGCCCCCCCTGCCTTTCCTTTTGTAGAGAGAGAATAACCAAGGAACAAGGGGGTCACATGCTTGCTGATGTCATTCCCCACCTTCCAAGCTTGCTTGTGAATTAACTCTGTTCTGAAATGACACTGCACTGCTACAGTGCGTCAGCCGCGTCAGCGCTGAGGAGAGAGAAGATCTTCTGCACTTCTAGATCTATGACTATCATTTCTTGTGCGCCAAAAAAATGAGATATCTCTTTCTTGCTCTGCTGCCCTTCTTCAGACGTGATGAGGGACGTTGCCACGTTCAGCTCACTGCATAAACACAAGAAGCATCAAAATGTTCACAAAGGCGCCAATTGGCGCCAAAATGCATAGAATTTGTAATTTAGCCCCCTTTCTAACTAAAAAGCGATAAACTAACAGAAACTTAATAGAAACAACCTACTATTGCCAGAGAACTTGCATGATTTAACTTTGAATAAGTATAAATAACTCATATAAATATGAGTTATCACACCCCCAAACTTAAACCATTGCTTGTCCTCAAGAAATCAAAACACAGCATATGAAAAGATGCATGAAATTAAATACGCCAGCAGTTTACACCCTGCTCACCCATTTGATCAAAAATTATCCTCAAGGGGCTAATTCCTTCAGACTTTACACTACACACTCACGCACCAATGCACAATTACATTCTAGATTCATTACTGCCCAAAGTGAGTGTGTGATCTCTGTATCAATTCTATTCCTAGCTAGGTTCAGAAGCTACCCTAGCTTATGAAAGAGTGGTTTCCATTATGGTGAGGGTATAACATCTTTCAAAACAGAGAGTAGGCTAACATTTCCACATAAGACATGAGGGTTGTTTTAAGCATGACAAAGGGTCTTAATTGGGTGCTAGGATTAGATTAGTGCAAACTACCTTTCTGACTCACACAACGCAAAACACACAGAGGACTGCAACCCCCTCATTACTGAGCAACTTTCATTTGATTCACTTCAATTTTGGTTTGGAGTTTTTGTGATTTTTTTTTATCCTTTGGATTTGACAATTTTGGATTGAGACATTTGGAGCGCCCAGTATTTGTTTTGGGAAATTGCAGCAAACACAGAGAACATGTGGATTTTTCCACTTATTTGAAACACACACACTTTTTGGTCTTTTTGGAGTAGACGTTATAACGTTTGTAGATGAGACGTTACAACGCTTGATAACACAGAACACAACACGAAAACACACACGGCATACGTTATAACGTTATGGGTAGACGTTACAACGTTGCACTCACACTACACATGCACTAATCATCCTACAGTCTTTGCACCCAGCCTTAGCACAACCTGATATACCCCCAAACTTAGTTTCTACTGCTACTCTAAGTTTTTAATCAAGTTTTACAATCACCATAGTCAACTAAAACTAGCTTTAGCATCACATAGTCCCTAGCTAACTAGGTTTTCCTCAAAACAGAGTTTGTGTGGAAGCAATAATCAATTCTATTCATCTAAGCATGCATCAGCTACACACACAAATTCACACACAGTCATTCCTAGATTTAGCCCAAAGAGAAACATTTTTGATGATTAATAGAGTAGGGAAGTAAACTGATTTCGCATTTGATTTTATGCATATAAAAATGATCCCCCCCCCCCCCACACAGAAAGATGAGCAGTGTCCTCACTGCTCACTGATTTTTTTTTTTTAAAAATGGAAGAGGAACACTCAAACACAACATAAGAAAACAAACTACTGACTACTAACTATCCAGACGTTGTCACGTTTGGACAGCTATTTATTCGTACTAAAATTAAAAACTATAACGATACTACTGCTAAAAAGAGGGCTAAATTACTTGTTCAGAACACCAGACCTGAGCCTTCCACTCTGTCTGGCTGGGATGCCTGCTTGAGCAGTCTTCTTTTTCTTTTCCTTCTTCTTCTTCTCTCCTGCACCATCACCTTCAGCAACTGAAACTTCAGTTTCTTGGGACATATTTGCACTGCTCTCAGCAATTCTTTTCTTTGCTTCCTCCCATGCTTTCTGTTTTGCCAGCTCTGCAGGATTAACTTGTTGTTATTCTTTGGGGTCCACCTGGGCTTGTTCACCCTCTGGCTCTTGAGACGTTGTAACGTCTGCAGCTTTTTCTTCAGCAACAACAGCAGGAGCATTCTCTGAACCACTAGCAGCAACAAATGCTGCACTGGTAGCGATGGCTGGCTTGTCTTTAGCAGCTTCAGATTTCTTCCTTACCTGCAACTTTTGCCTTTTGGTTGCAGGAGCATCAGCCAGTTGTTCTTCTTCTTCACCAGGTCTGGTTTCTTCACTTGCAGCAGCTAATTCATGCCTTTTCTTCTTCCCAAATGGATTCTGGGTGGGTACAGTCTTGACTCTTTGCTTTTTGGGTGGGGAGTTGAGTTTTGGGTCTGGGTTACTTCCAACATCAGTTGGTTCAGACGTTGCCACGTCTCCACCGGTTACTTCTTGAATGGATGGTCGTGATGGCTCTTTAATTGGTTCAGGTTGAGTGGGGGTTGGTTGTGAAATGGGTTGATCTTGAGGTTTCGATTGTGGTGTTTTGGGGATGTTGTGGTCATAGGTGGATTGTTCTTTAGCTGAGGGTTGGGGTTGTTTGGCTTTTGGTGATGGAGGTGTGGGCTTGGCTGGTTCTTTGACTGTTTGGGTTGGTGGAGAGTCAGCCTCAATATCCGTCTTATCACTGGAGCTTCCTTTCTCTTCAGAATGTGTTTCTTCCTCTTCATCACTTAGGATTTCCATGCTCACCTTCTTTGATTCCTTTGCATCACTCTCACTGATGCTATCCAGATCAGCTGATTTGAGCTCTTCTTCCTCACTACTCACCTTCTTCTGTTTTTTCTTTGCTGGGCTCTTTCTTTTTGTTGCTGGGTTTCTTGTTTTCTTGACTCTTTCCTTCTTCACTGCCCTGAGGTGCATTGTTGATAAGGGTATATTGTCTTCATCTTCCCCTTGCATCCAATCTGGAAGTACTGGTTCTTCAATCACGATCTTACCTTTTGTTATATGCGCATTCACCTTCTTTTGCCATTCAAATTGCTCCTTGACAAACTTGGCTAGGCTGTTTTGCTGGTCCACCAGACGTTGTAACGTCTGTGCATCAACTGACGTGGTAGCGCCTGTAGCTCTCTGCCTAGCTTTGAACTTTGTAGAGAATGCCCCTTGGGGTTCCTCTCTTAGCTCAGTGGCTTCAATCTCCACTCCAGCCTCCATGCAAAGATCAGTGATTAAGCAGGGGATGTATAGGTATCCATCCTTCCATCCTTCCTGTTCTCTTAGCAAGGCTTTCTTCTTTGAAGGAATGGGGATTTCTGGAGTTGGGTCAGAAGAAGAACTTAGGTTAACATTCTTTCCTCTGCCAGATGATTTTACTGCAGCTTGCTTTGTTTTTGTCATGGTGATTGAATGGGTTTTCTGGAGAATGGAGGATTTGAGATTTGAGATTTGGGGGAAAGGATAAGATTACGGTTTCTGAGAGTGTTTGCAGGTGGTTTGATGATTATAACTGGTGTGTGTTTATTGGGAAGGGTTTATGGGAAGTTGAGAAGTAGGTGGTGGCGTGGGCTTGAAAAAGGGGTAACCGTTGAGAAGTGACGTCATGGTCATTTTAGTAGTCAAGTCTTTGAAAAAAAAATATTTTCATTAAAAAAAATTTTTTTTTTTCATTTGAAAACTGCTTGACTCTTTTTCTCTTCTTTTTCATTTAAAACTTTACCCAGGCAGCAAACGTGACCACGTCCTAGACATGCAAAGACGCTATAACGTCTACCATACTTCAATAACTTGAGTCCTGACTCTCTCCTACCTTCAGCTTCCATTCCTGCACAAAACAAAAATTTAAAGACACAAAATTGTTGGTTAGTTAAAACCATTGGGTTGCCTCCCAAGAGCGCTTGCTTTAAGAGTCTTCAGCCAGACTATTCCCTTTTTAATTCAGGGGTTGTTGAGAGCCACTGTGGTCTTGTCCCTAACCACATGTTCTCCATGGTATTGCTTCACTCTTTGGCCATTGACTTTGAAAGTGGAATTAGTTTTCTCATCAAACAGGTCCACAGCACCATGAGGATAGACTTTTACCAGTTTGAAGGGTCCTGACCATCTTGATTTCAGCTTCCCAGGGAACAATTTTAACCTTGAATTAAACAGCAAAACTGGTTGTCCCTCTACTAGCTCCCTTCTTTGAATTTTCTGATCGTGCCACTTCTTGGTTTTCTCCTTATAGATTGCTGAATTCTCATAGGCAGTGTGCCTGAATTCATCTAGCTCATTTAGTTGAAGGAGTCTTGCTTCTCCAGCCTTTGAATGATCTAAGTTCAGTTGTTTCAGTGCCCAGTGAGCTTTGTGCTGGAGTTCAATAGGCAGATGACAAGCTTTTCCGAAGACTAGCTTGTATGGTGACATGCCCAGTGGTGTCTTAAATGCTGTCCTGTACGCCCACAATGCATCATCAAGGTGTAGGGACCATTCTTTCCTGTTCGGACCAACCATCTTCTCAAGTATCCTATTAATTTCTCTGTTAGAAATTTCTACTTGACCACTTGTCTGCGGGTGATAAGCTGTAGAAATTTTGTGCTTTACTCCGTATTTAGCCAATAAATTCTCAATTAGCTTGTTACAGAAGTGAGAGCCTTCATCACTGATTATAGCTCTTGGAGTACCAAATCTTGTGAAGATGTTTTGCTTAAGGAATTTGCTGACTGATTTGGCTTCATTATTGGGCAATGCAACAGCTTCTACCCATTTTGATACATAGTCCACAGCTACCAAAATGTATAAGTTTCCATGAGACATAGGAAATGGCCCCATGAAGTCCATTCCCCAAACATCAAACAGTTCCACTTCAAGGATATTTGTCAATGACATTTCTTGCTTGTTGGAGATGTTTCCAGTTCTTTGGCATTTATCACAGTTCTTCACCAATTCATGAGCATCTTTGAAGAGTGTTGGCCAATAATACCCTGACTGTAACACCTTTGCTGCAGTTCTGGTTCCTCCAAAATGTCCTCCATAAGATGATGCATGACATTGTTGTAACACATGAAGTTGTTCCTCTTCAGCAAGGCATCTCCTAAGCAACTGATCTTGACACATCTTATACAGATAGGGCTCATCCCACAAATAGTGCTTCACGGTGTGGAAGAATTTTTTTCTTTGCTGATGGTTGAAATCCACATGCACAATCTTGCTGACTAGGAAGTTGACTATATCAGCATACCAGGGTGCAGTAGCATCAGACGTTATAACGTTTGAGGAAATTGCCATAGACGTGGTAACGTCTTCAGCTGCTGTGGCTACTGTCAGCAGTTTTTCATCAGGGAAATTTTCTTTTATCTCTTCTGCACCTGTACCTGCATCAACATTCTCAAGTCTAGAAAGGTGATCAGCAACTTGGTTCTCCACCCCCTTTTTATAATGAATTTCCAAGTCAAATTCTTAAAGGAGGAGAACCCATCTGATGAGTCTTGGCTTTGCATCTTTTTTAGCAATCAAATACTTGATGGCTGAGTGATCAGTAAAAACAATAACTTTTGCACCCACCAAGTATGATTGAAATTTGTCAAAAGCAAACACAATAGCCAGTAACTCTTTCTCAGTTACAGTATAATTTAATTGGGCATCATCTAAGGTTTTACTAGTATAATAGATAGAGTGAAAAATTTTGCCATACCTTTGACCCAATACAGCTCCCACAGTGTAGTCACTCGCATCACACATTAATTCAAATGGTTTGGACAAGTCAGGAGTGACTATCACAGGAGCCGTTACAAGGGCAGTCTTCAATTTCTGGAAGGCTTCATGACATTGCTCATCAAAGTTGAAGACGTTATCACGTTGCAGCAGCAGACACAAAGGTTTGGAAATTTTTGAGAAATCTTTGATAAACCTTCTGTAAAAACCAGCATGCCCTAAGAAACTTCTAACACTTTTGACGGTGGTAGGTGGAGGTAATTTGTCAATAACATTAATTTTTGCTTTATCAACCTCCAACCCTTTCTTTGAAATCTTATGCCCCAAAACAATTCCCTCTTGAACCATAAAGTGGCATTTCTCCCAGTTGAGCACTAAGTTGGTCTCTTCACATCTTACTAGAACTCCTTCTAAGTTATCCAAGCATGCCTTGTATGAGTCTCCATAGACTGAAAATCATCCATGAAAACTTCCATGGATTTTTCAATAAAATCAGAGAATAAAGCCATCATACACCTCTGGAATGTTGCAGGAGCATTACACAGTCCAAATGGCATCCTTCTGAAGGCAAAGGTACCATAAGGACAAGTGAATGTGGTCTTCTCTTGGTCTTCAGGCACAATAACTATCTGGTTATATCCTGAGTAACCATCAAGGAAACAATAGAATTCTTTGCCTGCAAGTCTATCCAACATCTGGTCAATAAATGGCAGAGGAAAATGGTCCTTCTTGGTTGCTTTGTTCAGCTTCCTGTAGTCCATACATATCCTCCATCCAGTCACTGTCCTTGTTGGAATCAATTCATTTTTGTCATTGGTCACCACAGTAACTCCACCCTTCTTTGGTACACATTGAACTGGGCTCACCCATGAGCTGTCACTGATTGGGTAGAGGATTCCTGCGTCTAACCATTTGATGATTTCCTTCTTGACCACCTCCTTCATTATTGGGTTCAATCGCCTTTGCCCTTCAATGCTGTTCTTTGCATTCTCTTCCAAGACAATTCTGTGCATACAAATTGTGGGACTGATACCCTTGATATCCGACATTTGCCAACCAATGGCTTTCTTGTGTCTTTTCAAGGTGCTAATGAGATCACTTTCCTACTCTTGTGAGAGATTAGAAGAAATGATCACAGGTACAGAATCATTTTCCCCTAAAAAGGCATACTTCAGGTGATCAGGTAACACCTTCAGCTCCAGCGTGGGTGGTTCTTCAATGGAAGGAACTATCTTCTTGAGATTGGAGTCTTCTTGCCCTAAAGATTCATACTTCTTTGTCCACGCCTTGGGTCCAGGAGAGTTAGACGTGACAACGTCTGCAGTTGACGTTGTAACGTTTTGCGGAACAGCTTCTTCTGCTAACAACTCTTGAATCTCATCATTGCCCAGAATCTTCTCCAAGTGGTCATTATCTTTATTGAATTGTTTTTGAACCACATGGTCAAGGGCAACCACAAAGGAACATTCCTCTGTGTTAGGTTCTGGATACTTGAGTGCGTTGAGGACGTTGAACTTGACTTCTTGGTCATTGACCCTCATGATTAATTCTCCTTTCTGCACATCAATGAGTGTCCTTCCAGTGGCTAGAAATGGTCGCCCCAAGATGATAGGAACTTCCTTATCTGCATCAAAATCCAAAATAACAAAGTCCACTGGAAAAACAAATTTGTCAACTTTAATCAAAACATCTTCTAATATGCCCTCGGGATAAACTCTACTTTTATCAGCTAAGGTAAGACTTAAAGAAGTAGGTCTGGCAGTTCCTATACCAAGTTTATCATAAATGGACTTGGGCATCAAGTTAATACTTGCCCCCAAGTCACATAAAGCTTTGCCAAGGTAAAAATCTTCAATGGAGCATGGTATAGTAAAACTGCCAGGATCCTTCATTTTTCTAGGGAGTTTATTCTGCATAATTAAGCTACATTCTTCAGTTAAAGAAATAGTTTCAAACTCCCCTAGCCTTCTTCTTTTGGTGATGATATCCTTTAGGAACTTGGCATAGTTTGGCATCTGTTGTAGAGCTTCAACCAAGGGAAGGTTTATGTGTAGCTGTTTGAGCATCTCCATGAACTTGCTGAATTGCTTGTCTTCATGAGCTTTCTTTAGTCTTTGAGGGTAGGGTGGAGAAGGATATTCAGGTACAAGCTTAGGTACAATCTTGATTCCTGGTTCAAAACTAGACGTTGTAACATCTGGTTTAGATAGCACAATATCTGGAATATTCTTCTCTTTTTCTCCACTTTTGTTTTTCTCCTTTTCCTTCTCTGGCACCTCGGGTTCCTTAGGCATAGATGGGTCAGGATACTCAGTTCCACTTCTTAATGAGATAGCATTTACCTGTGCATTCACCACATCTTTACCGTTTGACTTAGATGAAGATGGTGTTTCAGTTGTGGATGGAAGAGATCCATTCTGCCTTTGAGTAAGGGCTGAGGCTATCTGCCCAATTTGGTTCTCCAAAGTTTTGATTGAAGACTCATGGGTTTGCAAGGTTGCCTTACAATCGCTTATGAAAGTTTTCATCAAGGCTTCCAAATTGCTGTTGTTGTTATTCTGCATATACTGCCTTTGTTGTTGAGGGGGAAATCCTGGGGGTATTGCAGTAGTATCGCTAGCATTCAAAGAATTGTTGTTTTTCCAACCAAAGTTTGGGTGATATCTCCAATTTGAATTGTAGGAGTTGGAGTAAGGACTGTTACTTTTGTTATGGGATACAAAGTTTACAGACTGAGGGTTATGGGGACACTCTTCGTAGATATGCCCTCCTTCACAATAGACACACACTACTCCCCCAGATGGTGTTGGTTCAACAGTTGCAGCAGTCTGTCTTTCAGACGTTACCACGTTTGGAGTACTCATGTTTTTAATGATGTTGGTCAGGGAAGCAACCTGAGCAGAAAGGGCAGTTACTTCACTTATCTCATGGACACCAGCCTTCTTTCCGGGAGTGAATCTTTCAGAAGGCCAATGGGCATTATGAGTGGCTATGTCTTCAATAAGCCTGCATGCCTCAGAGAAAGACAAGTTCAATATGACACCGCCTGATAAAGCATCAAGTATAAGCCTGGTAGGCTGATCTAGACCATTGTAGAAAGTCTCCATTTGAATGACCACGGGTATGCCATGGTGCGGGCACATTCTTAGTAATTCCTTCCATCTTTCCCAAGCCTCAAACAATGATTCCCCTTCCCTTTGTTTGAAGGAAGTGATATCATTTCTCAACTTGGCATTTTTGTTGGGAGGGAAGTATTTTCCAAGAAATTTTTCAGCTAGCTCATCCCAAGTGTGAACTGAATTTGGCTCCAAGGAGTTCAACCAATTTTTGGCCTTATCCTTGAGAGAATATGGAAATAACTTCAATCGGAAGGCATATTCTAAGACTCCAGGGATGATAAAGTTGCTACACACATCCAAAAATTGCCTTAGATGTGCATAAGGATCTTCTTGAGGGAAACCCCCAAATTGCCCTGCAGTCTGCAGCATTTGGAAAATCATTGGCTTGAATTCAAAGTGACCAGTAAGAATGGGTGGTCTTGCAATGCCTGTTTGTAAATGGGCAGGATTGAGCACGGCATAATCACGCATAGGCCTGTCTCTGTCATTGACCATGTCTTGTGGCCCTGCATTGATGAGTTGCTGTCTCTGCCAGTGTTCATCATCAACATATGTCTCTGTATGAGTCTGTGGTCCACGGCCACGTTCTCTACCTCCAGCATCAGAGTGCCTTCCTCCTCTTGGAGTACGTCCACCTCTAGAGCTTCTACCACCAGTACCATGTTCAGACATGATTGGTGGCTGAAATTGCTGGTGTTGTTGCTGCCTTCTTAACCTTTGTTGTCTCCTTAGTCGCCTGAAGGTTCTTTCAGGTTCTGGATAGAATTCAGGCTCAGATCCACTCCCTGGTTCAGTTGAACTAGAGCTTGAACTGGAACTAAGCATACGCTGTAACGTTTACCTGTTCACACACAGAAACAACGAACAACACAGCAGAATTCTTTCACCTAGTGTTTTAATTATTTTTTTTGAGCAATAAAAGTTAAATTCAATCCCCGGCAACGGCACCAAAAACTTGTTGCGCGTGTGTTTTCTAGTCGCAATATCAGTGCAAGTATACACGTCGTACAAGTAATAAAGTGGATAAAAATAAGAGATCGTTCCCACGAGAATTGATTTACTTTCAAAGTTCAAGTCTTCAAAACACAAGTGAAACAAGTTATAAATCAACACTAAAAGTTGGTATTAAGACTAAGAACGTAGATAAAACAAGTAAACAAGAAGTGGTCGTGAATATGGAAGAGTATGAGCTGGATTGCTGCATGCAAGTAAATCTCCTCTAGTCAGACGTTATAACGTTTACACGTTAACACGTACAAATGCTATGTTGTATAGACGTTATAACGTTTGAACGCTGTTGCAAAAGAGCTGTGCTTTTCAGTCACAAAACGTCAGAGCTTCAAGTACTAGAATTCCTATGTCTAGGTTCTAAGTAGGCCTACTCCTGTATTTTAAGTACCCACAGCAATGTCCTATGAACTATTATCCATTCTATGTCTAGACTTAGATAAAAATGCCTAAATGTCTTTAGTGCATCTTTTCATTCACATAAATCTTTGAGTTCTTTTCATAGACCATTTCTGTACCTATGAATCTACTTATTTTAAGTGGCCAATTTCAAAACAAGTTTGGAAATATTAACATGCAAAGATCTAAAGCGCATAAACATCAATACTTCATAACATTAAACTAGAGGTTCATTACATGCAAAACAACAACCCAACTACAAATGTTTAGCTCATGCTGAGCATCTTTACAGAAAGAATAGGAGTTGAAATCCAAATACCGTACATAGAGAAAAGGAGACTAAACGCAAAAGATACGCCTAAGTAGCCTTCCTTCATGCACGCTGTAGAGACGTTGCAACGTCTGAGCTTCATAGTAACGATTGCGAATGGAAAATAAAAAAAATGGAGCTTGAGAAAATTTCGGATGAAGAATTCTGTGTCCAGAACTTCCTTAGAAAACTCTCTCTAAAAATGGAGGAAGGTGGATGATGAATGGATGGATCGATGCCCGGATGATGCCCCCCTGCCTTTCCTTTTGTAGAGAGAGAATAACCAAGGAACAAGGGGGTCACATGCTTGCTGATGTCATTCCCCACCTTCCAAGCTTGCTTGTGAATTAACTCTGTTCTGAAATGACACTGCACTGCTACAGTGCGTCAGCCGCGTCAGCGCTGAGGAGAGAGAAGATCTTCTGCACTTCTAGATCTTTGACTATCATTTCTTGTGCGCCAAAAAAATGAGATATCTCTTTCTTGCTCTGCTGCCCTTCTTCAGACGTGATGAGGGACGTTGCCACGTTCAGCTCACTGCATAAACACAAGAAGCATCAAAATGTTCACAAAGGCGCCAATTGGCGCCAAAATGCATAGAATTTGTAATTTAGCCCCCTTTCTAACTAAAAAGCGATAAACTAACAGAAACTTAATAGAAACAACCTACTATTGCCAGAGAACTTGCATGATTTAACTTTGAATAAGTATAAATAACTCATATAAATATGAGTTATCACCTGTTGCAAATGAAGGTAGAAGACCTGAGACTCCAGAAGCAGAAGAAGAACCAGGTGATGGGTTTCCCACAGAGTTATCTCGAGAGTCTGATGGATGTGCATGCCAAAAATAAAAACTGGGTGGTCTTCAAGCAAATCTTGGCACTGACAATCTTCGGAGTTGTCCTCTTTCCACAGATTGAGAGATTCATAGATGTGACTGTCGTTGGCATCTTCCTAGCTTCCCAGAATGAGAAGAATCCGATCAATCCAATCCCGGCTATTCTTGCTGACACTTATTCAGCTTTCACTCATCACTGCGAACTGAAAAGAAAGAAAATCTCTTGCTCCTCTCACTTATTGTATGCCTGGCTTCTGATTCATGTCTACACTAATCCAGTACGAGTAGAGAAGTTGATTGATTATGCTATCACCTGTGAAGTGCGAGTCATGAACATTCAGGAGTGGATCCAGTTTCTAGGGAGCCTAGATGAGCACTTGATTCGTTGGTATCTCCCATCTTGCTGGGAAGATAGGCCTGAGATAGTTTTCCGCTGTGGTGGTTTTCAAAATGTCCCACTGATGGGCACTAAGGGTTGCATTAACTACAATCCCTCTTTGACTCTGAGACAATTAGGATACCCTATGAGAAGT
Organism: Astragalus membranaceus; assembly: GCA_039519185.1. NCBI lineage: Eukaryota > Viridiplantae > Streptophyta > Magnoliopsida > Fabales > Fabaceae > Astragalus > Astragalus membranaceus. The sequence continues at coordinate 14,693,299 of CM076852.1, forward strand.
GCGCCTACTGAAGAGATGGTATCCTCGTTTTACATCTATGAGGGAGGGCAAAAAGATGCCAGTTTGATGAGAAAAGTTTTGCGAGCTTGGGGTATGGTGACTCGCTATGGAAAAGCAGAGATCTCTCAGAAGACTAAGGGAATCACTTTTGCTCGGTGGCTTGAGGAGAGGATTCAGAGTGTCCAGCTGCCATATCAGAAGGTATTGCAAAATGAGAGAGAGATGATAAACTCTGGTACTCCGGTTGTTGAAGAACTAGGGGATGTCAAGTTAGCCCTGATGAAAGCAGAGGAGGAGAAGAAATCCCTACAAGCTGAGATAGAGAAGTTAACTCAGAGCAACCAGAGATTGAAAGAAGATAATGCTTCCAAATCTTCTATTATTGAGGAGTTGGACAAGAAACTCAAAGAAGAAGAGAAGGAAAAGGTAGAAGCTCAAAAGTATTGGCAAGCAGCCAAAGAGGAAGTCAAGAGACAGAAAGCAAAGGGGAAAGGGGCAATTGAAGAAGTCAGTCAATGGAGGGATCTGTATGAAAAGACAAAGATGGAAGAGAGGACTACGAGGAGTCAGCTCGCCAAGTCAAAAAGAGAGTCCCGCTTGCTACAAGCCGAGTGGGAGAGCAAATTGAGCAGTGTGGTGCAAGAAAGAGATTCAGTGGAAAGCATCCTCAAAGAGTATAAGCAAGCTCTAGGATACGAGCGAGAGATTTCTGACGAATTGAAAAGAAACCTTCGGCACATCAGCGATGCATACAGGCAGGTGAAAGACGAAAGTCGGTATTGGGAGCGCCGCTTTGTTGAACTCCTTGGCAGAATTGAGGAACAGGCAGTCATCATAGAGCTGAAAGATGAAATTCAGCATTGGAAGGTTAGATTCTCTGAGCTTGCAGAGTTGGCCAGCCAAGCTCTCTCAGGTGTGCCTAAGAAGCTAGGAAAGGCCGAGTGTGAGATGTCTCCTTTCAACACTCCGCCAGCAGTCTACAAATTTGTGGAGTTCTGTAGGGCCTTGGTTGAAGAAGTCAGGGAGAAAACTGGGAGAGTCCCCACAGGCAGCAAGAGGAAGAGAACTGAAGTTTTCAATGCTCTATGTAGTTGAGCTTTTGTTTGTAATTTCCGTTTTATTGTACTTTCTCTTCCTAGAGGGACCTTTATTTCCATTTGAGTATTTTACTTTTTGAAATGTAAGACTTGAAATCCTTGTTTGAATTTGAATGTATGGGGCGTGTTTGTTTCATTTGTTGATTCCACTCTTGTTATGTTCTAAACAAATCAAAATTCACTGTTAAATCTATGGCAAGATATGACACGTTGGGGTTCACGGCATAAGACAAACTAAAACTAACACTCATCTGCATTGCACGCATTGCATTCATTAATTTTCTCCTTCACTTAATAAAAATGTTCTACCAACAGAAGCGAGAGGCAAGCTGGTTCTCCGCCACCGATACTTCACCCGATTACAAGCAAAGCTGATGGCTGATCCTCAAGGGCATCCAGAGATTGAAACTGAAAGTAATCCAGAACATGAAGATTTGGGCGTACAAATTCTGAATCCTGAGCAGCTGGCTCAGGAGAACCAAGCCCAGGTGCATGAGATGATGGTCATGCTGCAAAGTTTAAAGAGTGGGACAGCTGCTGAAGGTATCGTCGTCGTGGGTCCAGATGGTGTCACTTCTTTCGTTCCTCCTCCAATATCAGCCACAGTTCCTCCGGGATCCGGGGTCGGTCATCCCGTCTTTGCTTCAGGAATGAATGGGCCGAATCAATACACTTCACAAAGATATCCTTGGGGTATGCCTGCTGGGTACATGCCGCGAACTGTTGGACCTATGCCCGTCAGTATGGTTGCGCCTAATCAGGTCACTGCCGCCGTGTCTGGGGGAGCTGCCGGAGGACCGCAGATCCAAACTCCTAGTCCTCAGGCTGTGCTCAGTCTTACTCCGGGGCTTGCAGTACACCCTCACAATGTTCCTCAGCCTGGAGGGTATTATTACAGTATGGGGAGTCACCCCCAAGGACATATGTTTGAGGGATCACAGCCAAATGACCCGATTCGTGCACTTGAAGAAAGAGTAAAGGCAATGGAGGGTGTTGGTGTCAGAGCCAAGGAACCTCGTGAGCTGTGTTTAGTCCTAGATTTGGTTTTGCCACCAAAGTTCAAAGCTCCCGAAGTGGACAAATACAGAGGAACAGGCTGTCCGGAGAGCCATGTTACGATGTTTGTCCGAAAAATGGGTCCTTACGCCAATGATGACAAACTGCTGATTTACTGCTTTCAAAACAGTTTGGCTGGAGCTCCTCTAGATTGGTACATGAAACTGCAATCCTCTGAAATTCGTTGTTGGAAAGATTTGTGCGAAGCATTCATGAGACAATATAAGTATAACATGGACATGGCTCCGAACAGGTCGCAATTGCAACACATGAGCAAGGGCGAAAGGGAGGCTTTCAAAGAATATGCCCAGAAATGGCGAAGCCTAGCCGCCCAGGTCCAACCTCCTTTGACTGAAAAAGAAATGGTGTATACGTTCTTGGAAACTCTGCCAGCAATTTACTATGACTGGCTGATTACAAGTGTTTCAACTAGCTTCTCTGATATGATAGTCTTCGGGGAAAGACTTGAGCATGGTCTCCGAAGTGGGAAGATTTTGAATCACCTCAGTAATGCAGGAAGCTCTGGTGGTTCAAGCAATCAGAAGAAGCCTCACTCCCATTTCCCGAAGAAGAAGGAAGGGGAAACAAATGTAATCTCGGGAGGAAGTTCATCCTTTGGTACCCCTCCACCACAAACTGTTCCATTTTCTGCTCCTGTGCCATCCCAGCAAGGCAGTGACAGTCACAGGGCTCAGGGTTATCAGTACAAGAAACGGACCAGTTTTGATCCAATACCAATGACATACACTGAATTGTTTGATCACTTGACTTCCAAGAACTTGATCAACACTCGGCCAATGAAGATGCCAGTTTGATGAGAAAAGTTTTGCGAGCTTGGGGTATGGTGACTCGCTATGGAAAAGCAGAGATCTCTCAGAAGACTAAGGGAATCACTTTTGCTCGGTGGCTTGAGGAGAGGATTCAGAGTGTCCAGCTGCCATATCAGAAGGTATTGCAAAATGAGAGAGAGATGATAAACTCTGGTACTCCGGTTGTTGAAGAACTAGGGGATGTCAAGTTAGCCCTGATGAAAGCAGAGGAGGAGAAGAAATCCCTACAAGCTGAGATAGAGAAGTTAACTCAGAGCAACCAGAGATTGAAAGAAGATAATGCTTCCAAATCTTCTATTATTGAGGAGTTGGACAAGAAACTCAAAGAAGAAGAGAAGGAAAAGGTAGAAGCTCAAAAGTATTGGCAAGCAGCCAAAGAGGAAGTCAAGAGACAGAAAGCAAAGGGGAAAGGGGCAATTGAAGAAGTCAGTCAATGGAGGGATCTGTATGAAAAGACAAAGATGGAAGAGAGGACTACGAGGAGTCAGCTCGCCAAGTCAAAAAGAGAGTCCCGCTTGCTACAAGCCGAGTGGGAGAGCAAATTGAGCAGTGTGGTGCAAGAAAGAGATTCAGTGGAAAGCATCCTCAAAGAGTATAAGCAAGCTCTAGGATACGAGCGAGAGATTTCTGACGAATTGAAAAGAAACCTTCGGCACATCAGCGATGCATACAGGCAGGTGAAAGACGAAAGTCGGTATTGGGAGCGCCGCTTTGTTGAACTCCTTGGCAGAATTGAGGAACAGGCAGTCATCATAGAGCTGAAAGATGAAATTCAGCATTGGAAGGTTAGATTCTCTGAGCTTGCAGAGTTGGCCAGCCAAGCTCTCTCAGGTGTGCCTAAGAAGCTAGGAAAGGCCGAGTGTGAGATGTCTCCTTTCAACACTCCGCCAGCAGTCTACAAATTTGTGGAGTTCTGTAGGGCCTTGGTTGAAGAAGTCAGGGAGAAAACTGGGAGAGTCCCCACAGGCAGCAAGAGGAAGAGAACTGAAGTTTTCAATGCTCTATGTAGTTGAGCTTTTGTTTGTAATTTCCGTTTTATTGTACTCTCTCTTCCTAGAGGGACCTTTATTTCCATTTGAGTATTTTACTTTTTGAAATGTAAGACTTGAAATCCTTGTTTGAATTTGAATGTATGGGGCGTGTTTGTTTCATTTGTTGATTCCACTCTTGTTATGTTCTAAACAAATCAAAATTCACTGTTAAATCTATGGCAAGATATGACACGTTGGGGTTCACGGCATAAGACAAACTAAAACTAACACTCATCTGCATTGCACGCATTGCATTCATTAATTTTCTCCTTCACTTAATAAAAATGTTCTACCAACAGAAGCGAGAGGCAAGCTGGTTCTCCGCCACCGATACTTCACCCGATTACAAGCAAAGCTGATGGCTGATCCTCAAGGGCATCCAGAGATTGAAACTGAAAGTAATCCAGAACATGAAGATTTGGGCGTACAAATTCTGAATCCTGAGCAGCTGGCTCAGGAGAACCAAGCCCAGGTGCATGAGATGATGGTCATGCTGCAAAGTTTAAAGAGTGGGACAGCTGCTGAAGGTATCGTCGTCGTGGGTCCAGATGGTGTCACTTCTTTCGTTCCTCCTCCAATATCAGCCACAGTTCCTCCGGGATCCGGGGTCGGTCATCCCGTCTTTGCTTCAGGAATGAATGGGCCGAATCAATACACTTCACAAAGATATCCTTGGGGTATGCCTGCTGGGTACATGCCGCGAACTGTTGGACCTATGCCCGTCAGTATGGTTGCGCCTAATCAGGTCACTGCCGCCGTGTCTGGGGGAGCTGCCGGAGGACCGCAGATCCAAACTCCTAGTCCTCAGGCTGTGCTCAGTCATACTCCGGGGCTTGCAGTACACCCTCACAATGTTCCTCAGCCTGGAGGGTATTATTACAGTATGGGGAGTCACCCCCAAGGACATATGTTTGAGGGATCACAGCCAAATGACCCGATTCGTGCACTTAAAGAAAGAGTAAAGGCAATGGGGGGTGTTGGTGTCAGAGCCAAGGAACCTCGTGAGCTGTGTTTAGTCCTAGATTTGGTTTTGCCACCAAAGTTCAAAGCTCCCGAAGTGGACAAATACAGAGGAACAGGCTGTCCGGAGAGCCATGTTACGATGTTTGTCCGAAAAATGGGTCCTTACGCCAATGATGACAAACTGCTGATTTACTGCTTTCAAAACAGTTTGGCTGGAGCTCCTCTAGATTGGTACATGAAACTGCAATCCTCTGAAATTCGTTGTTGGAAAGATTTGTGCGAAGCATTCATGAGACAATATAAGTATAACATGGACATGGCTCCGAACAGGTCGCAATTGCAACACATGAGCAAGGGCGAAAGGGAGACTTTCAAAGAATATGCCCAGAAATGGCGAAGCCTAGCCGCCCAGGTCCAACCTCCTTTGACTGAAAAAGAAATGGTGTATACGTTCTTGGAAACTCTGCCAGCAATTTACTATGACTGGCTGATTACAAGTGTTTCAACTAGCTTCTCTGATATGATAGTCTTCGGGGAAAGACTTGAGCATGGTCTCCGAAGTGGGAAGATTTTGAATCACCTCAGTAATGCAGGAAGCTCTGGTGGTTCAAGCAATCAGAAGAAGCCTCACTCCCATTTCCCGAAGAAGAAGGAAGGGGAAACAAATGTAATCTCGGGAGGAAGTTCATCCTTTGGTACCCCTCCACCACAAACTGTTCCATTTTCTGCTCCTGTGCCATCCCAGCAAGGCAGTGACAGTCACAGGGCTCAGGGTTATCAGTACAAGAAACGGACCAGTTTTGATCCAATACCAATGACATACACTGAATTGTTTGATCACTTGACTTCCAAGAACTTGATCAACACTCGGCCAATGAAGATGCCAGTTTGATGAGAAAAGTTTTGCGAGCTTGGGGTATGGTGACTCGCTATGGAAAAGCAGAGATCTCTCAGAAGACTAAGGGAATCACTTTTGCTCGGTGGCTTGAGGAGAGGATTCAGAGTGTCCAGCTGCCATCAGAGTTCAAATATGTGGAAGCTGCCAAAGAGTCTTTGGAAACAGCCTTTCAGTCTTTGGAGATCGCCAATGTAGTATTTGAGAGGACCAAGGAGGAGGAGATGGTTGCTAAGATCATGTTAGCCCAAGGATATAAGGTTGGTTCTGGCTTGGGAAAGTTTGGTCAGGGAATTCTAGCTCCCATTCAACTGAAGGAAAACAAGGACCGTTGCGGGCTGGGATACACCCCAAGTGAGGAAGAAAGAAGAAAAATGGCAGATGAACGATGGGGCAGATGGTTGGCCAAGTCCAAAGGCCAGGATCCATGGCCCCAGAGGATTCCAATTTGCGACATCAGTCAAAGTTTTGTGAGTGCTGGTTTGTTGGATCCCAATCAAGTTGCTGTCATCAAGGATGGTTCTGAGTCTGAAGAGGGTGGTGCAAGTTTGGTTCGACGCTGCGGTGCCAGTGAGGAATTAAAGAATTGGAAGGCTGCTGATCTTCCTGTGACTTTTAATTTAAAGTAATCATTTGTAATGCAACCCTGTGGCTCTGCCCAAGGCCATAGGGAAAGTTGTTAGGGGCGAGCATGTTTTTATTTTCAGAATCATCATCATTAATAAAAACGTTGTTTTTGAATTTCAATCAATAAAAATCAATCCTTTTCATTTCATGTGTCTTTTCCTCGCTTTATTATTGTTTGCTTGCTTGTCTCGCCTTTCATTCTGTTTTTTCGCTTCGGCAAAATGCAGATCCACAACAATTGTCTCCCAAAATAACAGTGCCAACGGTCCATATTTTGACTTTGATCACCCTATTAATCAAGCTGAGGGGGATGTTGAGGAAGACTGGGAAGCTCCTCCAGAACTCATGAGGTTAATGAAACAGGAAGAAAGGGTAATTCAGCCACACGGAGAATCTACTGAAGTGATCAACTTGGGTACAGCTGAGAGCAAGAAAGAGGTCAAAGTGGGTACCGCCATGAATGACGAGGATCGCATGAAGTTGGTTTAGCTGTTGCACGATTATATGGATGTGTTTGTATGGTCCTACCAAGATATGCCTGGGTTGGATACTGACATTGTGATGCATAAGTTGCCAGTCAAACCTGAATGCCCGCCTGTGAAGCAGAAACTTAGAAGGATGAAGCCTGAGATGTCCCTAAAGATTAGGGATGAGGTAAAAAAGCAGTTCGAAGCCGGATTCCTAGCGGTGGCCAAATACCCACAGTGGGTTGCCAATATTGTCCCGGTTCCGAAGAAGGACGGGAAGGTCAGAATGTGCGTTGACTACCGAGATCTGAATCGTGCTAGTCCTAAAGACGATTTTCCTTTGCCCCACATTGATGTCTTAGTGGATAGTACAGCTCAACACTCGTTATTCTCCTTCATGGATGGATATTCGGGATATAATCAGATCAAGATGGACCCCGAAGATATGGAAAAGACAACTTTCATAACGCTTTGGGGAACGTTCTGTTACAAGGTCATGCCATTCGGGTTAAAGAACGCTGGTGCAACCTACCAAAGGGCCATGGTCACGCTGTTTCACGACATGATGCATAAGGAGATTGAGGTTTATGTGGATGACATGATCGCAAAATCTAAAACCGACGAGGAGCATATTGTCAATCTGCAGAAGCTCTTTGAACGGTTGAGGAAATATAAACTCAAGTTAAACCCAGCCAAGTGCACGTTTGGGGTGAGATCAGGGAAGCTGTTAGGCTTTATTGTCAGCCAGAAGGGAATCGAGGTGGATCCAGACAAAGTAAAAGCCATCCTCGAGATGCCGGTGCCCAAAACAGAGAAAGAAGTCCGTGGTTTCCTCGGAAGGTTGAATTACATCTCCCGATTCATCTTCCAGTTGACTGCTACTTGTGAGCCGATCTTCAAACTACTGTGCAAAAATCAAGAGTTGAAGTGGAATGACCAGTGTCAAGCTGCCTTTGAGAAAATCAAGGTGTACTTGCAGAATCCACCAGTCTTAATGCCACCTGTGTCAGGCAGGCCCCTCATCTTATACCTTACAGTGCTAGATAATTCAATGGGCTGTGTGTTGGGGCAGCATGATGAATCCGGGAAAAAAGAGCATGCCATATACTATCTTAGCAAAAAGTTCACCGATTGTGAGACAAGATATTCTATGCTGGAAAAGATTTGTTGTGCTCTAGTTTGGGCTGCTCACCGTTTAAGGCAGTACATGCTGAGTCACACTACTTGGTTGGTGTCAAAAATGGATCCAATCAAGTACATATTTGAGAAGCCAGCTCTTACAGGACGAATTTCCCGTTGGCAGATGCAATTATCAGAATACGATATCCTGTATGTTACACAAAAAGCAGTTAAAGGTAGTGCACTTGCTGAGTATTTGGCATGTCAGCCGATTCCAGACTACCAACCAATGCAGCATGATTTTCCTGATGAAGATATCATGGCACTGTTTGATGAGGGGAAGTCCCAAGAAAGTGAAACGTGGAGAATGATCTTGGACGGTGCGTCAAATGTATGGGGGCATGGGGCAGGTGCTGTGTTAATATCTCCTGACAATCGCGTCGTTCCTGTCACTGCAAGGTTGAGCTTCTATGTCACAAACAACATAGCAGAGTATGAAGCGTGCATCTTGGGTATTCAAGCAGCCCTAGAATGGAAAGTTAAAAGGCTAGATGTGTATGGAGATTCAGCCCTGGTTATTCATCAAGTAAGAGGCGATTGGGAGACCAGAGATCCCAAACTGATTCCTTATTGTGTTCATGTGCAAGAGTTGATGGAGTCTTTTGACGAAATCACTTTCAAACACATCCCTCGAAGCGAAAACCAGCTGGTTGATGCATTGGCAACTTTATCATCCATGTTCAACGTCAATTGTGATAAAAGCTTGACTCATGTCACAATCCAGCACCGGAGTCTACCTGCGCATCACTACTGCACAGCCATAGATGAAGAGCCGGATGACAAGCCTTGGTATCATGATATCAAACAGTACATCATCAGCAGAGAATACCCTCCTGGGGCATCTGAAAATGACAAGAGAACTCTTCGGCGACTGTCAAGGAATTTCTTCCTCAGCGGTGAGGTTCTCTACAAAAGGAATTATGACATGGTCCTCTTAAGGTGTGTTGCTAAAGAAGAAGTTGAAAGAATCATGAAAGATGTACATGAGGGCTCATTCGGAACTCATTCCAGTGCGCATACTATGGCTAGACAGATTTTAAGGGCGGGCTATTACTGGTTGCAGATGGAAGGTGACTGCTACAGCTTTGTCCGAAAGTGCCACAAGTGCCAAATCTACGCTGACCACATTCATGTGCCGCCTGCCAAATTGAATGTTCTGACTGCATCCTGGCCGTTTTCAATGTGGGGAATGGATGTCATCGGTCCCATTGAACCCAAAGCATCAAATGGGCATCGCTTCATCTTGGTCGCCATTGACTATTTCACGAAGTGGGTTGAAGCTGCCTCATACTCCAGTGTAACCAGTTCAGTGGTTGCCAAATTTGTGAAGAAGGATCTGATTTGCCGTTATGGTCTTCCTAACAAGATCATCACTGATAACGGCAGCAATCTGAATAGCAAAATGATGAAAGACCTGTGCGCAGCGTTCAAAATTCAGCATCATAATTCTTCCCCCTATAGGCCCAAGATGAATGGAGCAGTGGAGGCAGCTAACAAGAACATCAAAAAGATTGTGCAAAAAATGGTGGTCACATACAAGGATTGGCATGAAATGCTTCCCTTTGCTTTGCATGGCTATCGTACTTCAGTGCGTACCTCAACTGGGGCAACTCCTTTCTCTCTGGTATACGGGTCAGAGGCGGTCCTCCCAATCGAGGTTGAGATACCATCCCTACGGGTACTCATGGAAGCTAAACTGGAAGAAGCAGAGTGGGTGCAGGCTCGTCTGGATCAACTAAACCTCATTGAGGAAAAAAGAATTGCAGCTTTGTGTCATGGGCAGCTGTACCAGCAAAGGATGAAAACCGCTTTCGACAAGAAAGTTCGTCCCCGAGAATTCAATGAGGGAGACCTAGTGCTCAAGAAGATCTTGCCCATCCAGACTGATCACCGAGGGAAATGGACACCCACTTATGACGGCCCGTATGTGGTCAAGAAAGCCTTTTCTGGAGGAGCACTGATACTCACGAACATGGACGGAGAGGATTTAAGGAACCCAGTCAATTCCGATCAAGTGAAGAAGTATTATGCCTGAAAGAAATAGACGAAAAAAGAGAAAGACAAGCCAAGTAAGAATTAGCTCGCTAGGTTGAAAACCCGAAAGGGTGGCCTAGGCAAGATCAGAGCGACCCGGTGGATTGAAAACCCGCAAAGGGCGATCCAGGCAAAAATTAGGGTCAGAAAACTTGGGCATGAAAAGTAAAGAAAGGCATACAACTCCTCTGAAGACTTGGATGAGGGAGTGATCAAGGTCAAGGACATAAATGTTTAGCACTGTTTCACAGAGACGGACAGTCAGAATTTAACTTCTCTCTTTTTTTCGTGTCTTTTTATAGTTTAAACTTTCAAGTGTAATAAACAATCGGCGTAACTTCTTGTGCGACCGGTTTCCACATTAATAAAGTTCAACTTTCTCATACCTGTTCACTCTTTTATTTTCTGCTTTTTTTACTCAAAATAAGCGTTTTATAATGATGGTGATGATGACCTGTAAAACATGTGCATAAATCATGGAGCATTACAATTATTGCAAAGTCCCTAAAGGTCGCGGAAAAAAGCAATTCCCCAAAACCAGTTAATCATGCAAGAGAAAGCGATTGCACTCACGATTGCTTCAAACGGCGAAGTCAAAGCCAACATGCACTCGGCCCATGAGCCCTGCAATTCCAGTGGGTTCCTCAGTCTCGTGCCATGAGTGTCGCGGGTTGGCTGAACCAGCAAAAATAAGCCAAAAGAGCAAAAGAGCAAAAGAAAAAACAAACGATCAGAAAAAGAAAGCTGATCAAAGAATGAAAAGCCAAGAAAAAAAACAAACAGTCAGAAAAAAGAAAGCTGACAAAAGAAACGAAGAATCAAAAATAGCATCCCATTGCATTCATCATTCCACTAAATCATCACATCGCATGCACTCACATGACATGCATTCGCATAACGGACTTTGCATAGCATGCATTCATATTCCATGCACCATGTCTTGCATCTGCTAACGTATGCAGGTGTCCTGGATCAGTGCAATGGCATTGATCATCAATCAGAGCAAGCTGAAGAAAGGTCCGCTAACCTAAGCAGACATCCTGGATCAGTGCAATGGCATTGATCATCAATCAGAGCAAGCTGAAGAAAGGTCCGCTAACCTGAGCAGACATCCTGGATCAGTGCAATGGCACTGATCATCAATCAGAGCAAGCTGCAGAAAGGTCCGCTAGCCTGAGCAGACATCCTAGATCAGTGCAATGGTATTGATCATCAATCAAGAGAAAGCTGAAGAAAAGTCCGCTAACCTGAGCAGGCATCCTGGATCGGTGTGGAAGCATTGACCGACTAAAGGAAACCAACTGGATTTCGGAATCCCCTCTGGACCCACGTGTCCCCAGCAAGATTGACTTCACCTTGTATTCGAGCTGCAGGTAAGTCCCCCTGACCTCAATAGGTCCAGTCGAAGAGGATAGCTGTGTTAGCCTCAAACATGGCGCAGTCCTAGGGAAATATCGAGATCCAGACTTGATATAGTACCCTCCCCTGGTCGCTCGCAAGACCACCCCTTTGGAGCCCACGTGCTCCCAGGCCCAAGTGCAAGCTCGGATCATTCGCGATTCGTTAAAAGGCTTTAGGCAGCCTCCGTCGCCGGCTTAACGAGGGTCGGCACACTTTTTGCTTCCCTTTTTATTGCTTTCTTTATTGCTTTCCGCTAGCTTATTGAGGCTTGGCACCATTTAGTTTCCTGCTTACTAAGAGTTGACGATTCATCCATTGCATTCACCTCGGGCTAACACCCAATAAAAATAGAAAAAGAAAAAAGAGGAAAATTCGGGTTTCCCTAAGTAGACAAAATCGGTATAATTTCTGAATTCTTTATCTTCATTTTGCCTTGGAATATGTTTCGACCAATTCATATTCCTCGTTAAAGTTCAGATAAAGAGGGGCAGCTGTCATACCCTAATTTTGTCCGGCTTAGGTCAAAACCCTAATTTTCCACAAAAATAAATAAATTGAAGAGTGAAGAGCATTATGCATTGCATTTTGGGTCCTAAAAGTCATTCCACAGCTTTTAAAATCATTTTTAGGGTCGAAATGCATTTTGGAGCAAAATTAGGGTTTTTGGAGCAAAAAGGGTATTTTGGTCATTTCCAAAATTAAGCAATTTCTCACCAAAAATCATTATTCAATATCATAAGAATGCATTTGGATCAAAATGAGTTGGGTCATATTTTTTATGCGCATGCATTGATAAATTTTTGCATAAAAAGTCAAACTTCAAAGAAAAGGGCAAAATGGGAATTTCCTTCGAGGTGAGGTATCAAATCAATTTTGGGAATGGTGATATCATGGAATTTTGGGCCCAATGATTGATTCCTAGTATATGGCCCAAAGTGGCATGAATAATGTGGAATTATCATGAAAAGAATAATAAAAAATGGTAAAATAAGGAAGTGTCCTCATATAAGACAAAATGTACTATCTTTTGGCAAGCTTGCACAAACTTGGGCACCAAGGCCTCATTTGCTCCGAATTTTCCAGCTATTTTTCACCTCATTTTGTGTTTCTTCATGCCCTTGATCCATGTGATTTGTATTCCTAGCCATTGATTAAAATTCTAGATCAAATCCTAGGCTATAACTTTGTGTACAAAACCCTATTTGCCCTTAACAATTTTTGTGCAACAAAAAGCTCCTAATTTTCGTGTATGACCCCATTCCCTCTCCATTTTGTGTTTTCTCTCCACCCTCAATCCATGTGATAAGTGATCTCAACCCTCCATTCAAAATCAAAGTTCAATCCTAGAGCACTTAGTAAGGCCAATGACCCAATTGCCCCTAAACCTAAAATAGCTCTATAAATACTCCCTCATTCCCACACCTAAGGATCTTTTGGCCTCTCATTAAAACCCTAGCACACCAAAAACACCTCCTCTTCCTCTCTTCCACGAAATCTCTCTCACTCCCTCACTTCATTCTTTTCATCTTTCACCATCAAATCTTCCATTTCTTGCTAGATCATCATCATCCCTTCCATTCTCTTCAAGGTTGCATCATCAAATTGCTAAGAGCAAGCAATCTTTGTGGGTTCAAGGGTATATCCAAGTTCATTTTGTGTTCATATCATCTCCTTCTTCATTTCTTTGTGATTTTGAGGTAAGCTTTGAAACTTTGCATCTCATATTTAGTTCTTCTTGCATAATCTCTCTTCTACTCCCAACTCCTTCTTGATTGCTTGTTGCTTTGAGGATCCATTTCAAACATTTTGACAAGGACTTAGGGAGCCTTGGGTGTTTGAGATGGGTCATTGGCCTTGAAGGATTTGTTCTTGTACTTGAATGATTTCCCTTGCATCTCTAAACATTTTGCACTAAATTTCATGAAATAAGAGTTGTTTTATGGCATTGTTCATTTCGCATGCTTGTAGAAAACTTAGGGTTCATGTGAGTTTTATGCCATCCTTTGCTTAATCATGTGAATCCTTTACAAAAATGGATCTATGTTGCTTTATGTTAACTTTTGTGTTTTTTTTTAAATAAAAGTGTGGATCTATGTTCCCTTTGGGTTCGCACGCTTATGTTTAAAAACATTTTCAAATTGATTTTGTTGTTGTTCTTTGCTTGATGATGTTTAATCTTGTTGTTAATATTTTATTTTAGTGTTAGATGTTATTTTTTGTTGTTGGTTGATGATCTAGCAATATGATTCCCACTAGTGCCTAGTGCACCTTGACCTAAGTGGTGAAGATTGCTAGAAATGACTCAATTTAGTTTGTGTGTTCACTTATTCTTGTGTCTTAGTTTGCTTATTGTAAATTGTTGATGATAGGCAAGTTGATTCTCACTAGTGCCTAGTGCACTTTTCTCAAAGTGAGAGGATTGCTCTATATGATTCAACTTGGTTTTAGTGTTTATTTACTTTTTACCATTTTACTTTACCATTCATTAACTTTTTACCAAAACATAAAAATATTTTACTACTTTGGTTTTTACCACTTCATTAATTTTTTACTAAAACATAAAAAGATTTTACCACTTCCCATTTACCTCATGCATTTTTACTTTACCATCTCATTAAATAATTACCATTTACTTCATGCATTTTTACTTTACTTTTCACTAACTTCTTACTTAAAGTTTTACAACTTATCAACTTGCAAAAATACCCAAAACATTTTCACATTCATGCATCTTCATTCATACTTAGTTTATGTGACACTCTCATGCATCCTCATATGCTTATATCTCTTGCATCCTCTTATGCATCCTTGTATGCCATCCATTCATAAATAAAGTGCTATGCATCCATTCCTTGTACACTCATGCACTTACATGCTTACCTAATCATGCATCCTTGCTTACATATTCAATCATTCAACTTAGAATACTCTATGTTTACAATCAATTGTATTCACTTGTTCTTGATGCCATGTAAATGTCTTGACTTGATTGTGTGCCCTCCTCTCCACTTGTATGACCTCCTAATGAAGACGTAAGTCTACATGCATGTTGTAGCATAGAGCCATTAGGGTAAATACAATCCTTCTTGCACACACACAATTACTTTGAGAACTTTGTTTTGCATCTTTAATAATTGAATCCTTTGATTGTATGGGCATGTTTAATCTTGGTTAATGAATGATATGTTCACGTTTGCTTGAGTATTATTCATTCATTTGCATTTGGTTATGGATTTAGAATTGACTTGAAATGTTCTACTCCTTTTCTAAAACCCATTTCCTAAAATCATTTCAAAACAAAAAAAAACTTTTACTTTCAAAACAAAAATAAATCAATCGTCATTAAACACCAATCGCGCCGTTGCCGATTAGGTCATTAATGATGATTTCATTTTCAAAAGAGTTAGTAGTGAAGCCATTCTAACCGTTGTTGTTCGGTCTTCGCAAAAGCTCTATCCCATTTTCGAAAACTTATTCATTTCTCAAAAATAAACCGATTGTCATTAAACACCAATCGCGCCGTTGCCGATTAGGTTGTTAAGGATGATGTTGTTTTCAAAAGGAGTTAGTAGCGAGACCATTCTAACCGTTGTTGTTCGGTCTTCGCGAAAGCTCAATCCTTTTTCAAAACCAAAAAACCGAGAACTACGTAGCTTTGATCCCTCTTCCAGTGAGGGTACGTAGGAGCGGGGTCATGTCCTGTCAAGAACACTTTTAAAAAAAACCCGAGAACTACGTAGCTTTGATCCCTCTTCCAGTGAGGGTACGTAGGAGCGGGGTCCTGTCCTGTCAAGCACACTTTTAAAAAAAACCCGAGAACTACGTAGCTTTGATCCCTCTTCCAGTGAGGGTACGTAGGAGCGGGGTCCTGTCCTGTCAAACACACTCTTAAAAAATCTTTTTTTTGTCCTGATTTTCAAAGATACCAAAAATATCCATTTCCCCTTCGTTTTCAATAAAACAAACTCCTAAAGAAAAGAAAAGAAGTAGAATAAACCGCTTTCAAGCTCAAACTTTTGTCCAAACCACACATCAAGTTAATGGTTCCCTTTTGGTAGAAAGGAGGTGCGGGGTGCTAATACCTTCCCCGTACCTAACCGACCCCCGAACCTACATCTCTGCGTTTTCAAAAGACCATCCGCCTTGTTTAAAAGACCTTTTTTTCAATGTTTTGGTCTTAAAATTAAAATATTGGTGGCGGCTCCAAACTTTTTCCACGTTGTCAAACGAAAAGTCCCAAACCGGATTTTTCGGGCGCAACAGCCACCGCGAACCACCGTGGTCAACATCCCTCCAGCGAAGCCTCGGTCATCACCGCCGCCGGCTCAACCCTCTCTCACCCACTGTCGTTCCCTCTCTCTCTTCGCCAACACACCACCCAAAACCACCATCACTACCACCCACGACTTCTATCTCTATCCACCCTCTCCGTCGCGAACCTCACTATCACTGCCGGCGTCTCCGGCGAAACCTCCACCCTGCACCATCACCGTAAACCACACCACCGCCGTCGCCAACAACCACCCCTAAAAACGACATCGCCCTGCCCCTTTCAGTTTCCCTCTCTCCCTCACCACCGTCGAACCAACCCCCCACCACCGTCGCACTCCCTTATCTCTCTTCCTCCCTCCGTCACCCTTCTCCCCTTTTCCCTCTCTGCGTAAATCCCCTTCTCTCTCTCTCTGTAACTCCCTTTCCCTCTACGCAAATCCCCTTCTCCCTCTCCGCAATCCTCTCTCCCTCGCCAAAACTCCCCTCTCCTTTCTCGCAGATTTCTCCCTCTTTCCACACTTTTTGTTTTTTTCTCTCTCTGTTGATGGTGCAGACAGCGCCATGGTTGGAAAGGTAATGAAACTAGGGTTTCTTAAAAAAAATGTCTTATATAGTGCTTAGATTTAGGGTTACAGTGTTTTTTTAAATGGATAATACCCCCACCAATTTTAGTTCGCACATCCCCTGGTTTACTGTGAACCCCCCTCCTCTGCGTAGGCCCTGTGCTTCGTGGATCTGCGGCCAAAAAGAAACAAAAATGGATTGGGTTTAGCTATTCGCATTTCGCGTCCACACCCCCCTTTATTTTATTTACACCCCTTTTTCTAAATACCGCCCCCTTGTTATCTACATCTCCCTTTTTTACAAATACACCATGTTTTCATTCTTTTCAAATTTTTCCACTATCAAACAATTTATTTCACAAACTTACATTTCTCCAAAAATGAATAGGGGGTTAGTCATCGTTTTAGGATGGATGAACCGTACGGCTCAATAGTCCTAAAATCCCTGTTCAAAATAAAAAAAACACCAAACACACAAACATTTTCTAACCAAGAACTACGTAGCTTTAATTTCTCCATCGCACCTGGAGATACGTAGGAGCAGGGGCCCACTCCTGTCAAGCACAAAAAAACTAAAATTTTTATTAAGTCTTTTTCTTTCAATAAAAGGGTAAAAATTAACATTTTCAAAATTAACGTTTTTTCCTACAACTAATTAGCAGGTAACCTTCCTTAGGAAGGATGTCGTGGGGTGCTAATACCTTCCCCACGCATAACCGACTCCCGAACCCAAATCTGATCTCAAGGACCCTTATCCATTCCAAAAGGGATTTTCCAATGTTTGCCCTTAAACTAAACTTTGGTGGCGGCTTCATTTTTGAACCTTCGGGGAATCTTCACACAGATTTTTCAGTCGCTATAGCTATAAGCCATCATCACAAATGGATTATATTCCTCAGGAATCAAGAACAATATCAACTAGATCAGAATCAGATATGGTGTCTCCTATAGCAGTAAGGGAATTAGCAATGGCATGGATGCGAGTGATGAATTCTGTCACACTCTTGGTGCCTTTCTTTGTGCTCTTAAGTTCAGCACGCAATTGCCTCATTTTTGCCTTAAGATGAGCATAAAAGTGCTTGTGTATAGTGTCCCATACCTGATGAGAGTGACGACAGTTCAGCACACGAGGTAGGACCGTGTCTGAGAACGTGGAGAGAAGCCACGTGAACAAGGCTTGATCCTGAACGAGCCATTGATCGTACGCATCAGACACTTTGTTGATGGCACGATCTGCAGGAGATGCAAACTGAGGAGGAATCTCAGGATTTACAAGCAATCAATGAAGCTTGTAGGTGGTGATGACTCCTTCCACCTGTTGATTACACAACAGGAAGTTTTTGTCGTCCAATTTGATGGACAGTTTGTGATAGACTAAGCTAAGCTAAGGAAATCAGAAATAGGGTTGCAAGGAAGAAGATAAACAATAAAACTACATAGATATTTCTTGCCCCTTTTTTGAGGAGGACAATACACTTAAATAGCTAGCTAGGGTTCTCAGCTGCTGAATCATAACATGGGTCATAGGCCTTACAAGAAAACTAACATAAAAGAAAATTAAGACAGAATTACTAGTTGCACCTCCAGTATTTTTATTTGAACCCTTTAAGCCAACCAGGCTTCTTAGTGATCCTTTTGGGCCTGGTATATTTCAGTCTATCACTACTATCCGGCCCAGCAGAAACCTTGTCCTCAAGGTTTGCGTTGACACGTGGCAAAAATCCACCCGTTGGCGCTGCATCATCATCGAACGGTGGCGCAAATCCCGCTGAGAGGTTGGCACGTGGCACTGTTTTTGTTGAGGCCGGCGTGATTCCAGCAGACAAGTGGGCGCGTGGCGATGTTTGCGAGGAGTCAGGCGTGGGGCTGCTCTGTGTAACGTGTATCTTGGGCAGAGGATAGGAAGCATCCAACGGCTGTGATGAAGCATTGAGAGGACCGTTGGGATCAGATGGTTGCGCGTGAGGCGTGCTATTCTGCGCAGCGGCTGTCTTGGGCAGAGGAAAAAGCGCTTCAGTTTCCAAGGAGGGATCCGAGGTAGCATCCAACGGCTTGGATGGGAGGACGCGTGGAACGTTGCAATCGTGTGGCTGAGGGAGCCCTGCGTGGGACACAGTGTTGTCCATTTTCAATGCGCCAGCTGTTGGCGTGTTTGCTGATGGTTCCGTGATTCGAGGCGTGTGCTTTCCATCCAACGGTTCTAATGTCGCTTTGGAGAGAGAGTTCGCATACTTTAGTGGGATAAGTGTTGTACTTACATCAGTTTCAATTGCACACTTCTTAAATACTCCCCTTGGTTCAGAATCCGACCCATTCTCTCCCTTCTCCTCTGACTTATTTTTTCCCATGTCTTCTATGTTCTCCCCTTCCTCTGCACACTCATCTCTTCTCTTTTTCTTCGGTTTAGAGCCTTGTATTTCTCTTGTACTTTCTAAATCTAAATCGCCAAAATCCGAAGGGAGAGGTGTGAAGTGGGAACTTGGGTCACCACCATAATAAGGGCGTAGTAGAGAAACGTGAAACACTGGGTGGATCCTGGTTGAGGGTGGCACATCAAGCTCATAAGCCACGGTACCGATGAGCCGGGTCACGGTGAAGGGACCAAAATATCGTTTGGCCAGTTTCTGAGATGTTCTGCGAGCTACAGTTTGTTGCCTGTAAGGTTGTAGTTTCAACAAGACCAGATCTCCTGTTGCAAAGGTATAGTCAACCCTTTTTTTGTTAGCTTGAGTGATCATGCGTTGTCTGCTTCTTTTTAAGTTTTCCTTCAAAGTACTTAACACTTCTTGATGTTGTTGCAGGGTGGACTCCAAGCTGTTTATGTTGGTTGAGCCTCTGACATAGTCTGGAATGGATGGGGGAGGACGGCCGTACAGGGCTTGGAATGGTGTCATCTGAATGCTGGAGTGAACTGATGAGTTGTGCCAATATTCTGCAAGGTGGAGAAACTTGAACCATTGACGTGGGTGGTCACCTGCGAAGCACCTCAAATACGCCTCGAATCAGCGGTTTACCACTTCAGTTTGACCGTCAGTTTCTGGGTGGTAAGTTGTACTGTACTTGAGCGTCGTCCCTTGGACTCGAAAAAGTTCTTTCCAGAATGAGCTTAAGAAGATGGGATCTCTGTCCGAAATGATGGTTTTGGGAATCCCATGCAAACGGCAGATCTCGACTGAGAAGCAAGTGGCCAAGTCTGAAGCAGTGTACTTTGTTGGGAGCCCGATCAGGTGGATGTACTTTGTTAAGCGGTCACGGATGACCCATATCACTGTGTGTCCAAAGGAAGCAGGTAAATGAGTTATAAAATCCATTGTTAGATCTTCCCATACCTGATCTGGTGTTGGTAAGGCCTGTAGTAACCCTTTCTTTTTCTGAGGCAGGTACTTGTTGTGCTGGCAACTTGAGCAGTGCTGGATGAAGTGCTTGACATCCCTATAGATTCCTGGCCAACTGAAAGATGCAGATAGACGCGCAAGTGTTGGTTTCACGCCCGAGTGACCTGCAGTGGGGGTGGTGTGATATTCTCGAAGGAGTGCTGGTCGCAGTTCGTCTTCGTCAGGTACAAAGAGTCTCTCCTTAAAATAAAGTAGACCATTTTTGAAACCGTAGAGTTGTGGCATTGCTGGATCTGACTGACTCTTGAAAACTAACTCCTTTCCTTTTTCATTTGATGCATAATACTCCTTGAGGTAAGACAGAAGAGTTGGCACTGGGGAAGAGATTGCCGAGAGAAGGAGGCCTGCCTCTGAATATTTTCGGCTTAAAGCATCAGCAACTTGATTTGCTTTGCCAGGTTTGTAAAAAATCTCAAAACTGAAACCTTGTAATTTAGATGCCCATTTCTGTTGTTCTGGAGTCTGTATTGTTTGAACTAGAAGATTTTTTAGACTCTTTTGATCTGTGAAAATGTGGAAATGTCTCCCTATAAGATATTGACGCCATTTCTTTACTGCCTCAGTGACTGCATACATTTCACGGACATAAACAGAAGCTGCCTGCATTCGTGGGCACATTTTTTTGCTGAAGAAAGCCAAAGGATGTCCATCTTGGGATAACACAGCACCAATCGCGAAGGCAGAAGCATCAGTTTCTACCACGAAGACCTTGGAGAAATCTGGAAGGACCAACACAGGGACTTGTGTAATTTTATTTTTCAATTCTGTAAATGCCATGCTGGCTGATGTACTCCAACTGAAATTAGTGGAACGTAACAATTCGGCAAGAGGAGCGGCGAGAGAGGCGTAGTGGCGGACAAATCGCCGATAGAATCCGGTGAGGCCTAAGAATCCTCTGAGAGCCGTGAGTGAACGTGGCTCCGGCCAGTCTAGAATAGCTTGCACTTTTTCAGGATCAGGGGCAACCCCCTTAACAGAAATAACATGGCCTAGGTAATGAACAGTATCAACTGCAAACACACACTTGGATAATTTTGCAACAAAATTATGTGTATGTAATAAATCTAATATGTGCCGCAAGTGAAGTAAGTGATCAGATAAACAGTTACTGTAAATCAAGATGTCATCAAAGAAAACTAGTACAAACCGTCGGAGGAAAGGCCTCAATAAATCATTCATAGCCGATTGGAAGGTTGAGGGAGCGTTTGTTAGTCCAAAAGGCATAACTAGGAATTCGTAGTGTCCATCGAATGTTCTGAAAGCAGTTTTATGAGTATCTTCAGGCGCAACCCGAATCTGATGATAGCCTGAGCGTAAGTCTATATATCTTGGTGAATACAGTTGCTGAACCCAACTCATCTAGGAGCTCATCAATAGTTGGGATGGGGAATCTATCCTTAATAGTGACAGCATTTAGGGACTGGTAGTCAACACAAAAACGCCAAGTTCCGTCTTTCTTTCGAACCAATAGCACCGGGGAGGAGTAAGGGCTGTTACTTGGAACAATGGTCCCCTCTTTTAACATGTCATGTATGATGTTGGTCATTGCTTCCTTTTGAGAGTGAGGGTACCTATACGGTTTGACATTGATGGGAGGTGTGTTGGGCAATAGGGGTATGTGATGATCATGGGGTCTAGATGGGGGCAGTCCATGAGGTTCTTGGAAAACTGTAGGGTATTCTAGAAGGATTGAGGAGACTTCAGTTGGGAGGGTTTGGGAGATAATCTCGACTGTGGGTTTTGGGTGGGAAGGTTCTTTGGTTGGGTGGGGGAGGGTTTCAAAACTGAGGAGGTGTAGGGAGGCAATTGCATCAGTGTGGAGTAGGTGACAGATTTGGTGCTATGTTGATTGGGTCGGGCTGGATTTTGGGTCACCTCTGAGAGTGATAGGCTGGGCATTGTGTGAGAATGTGATTGATGGAATGGAGAAATCCGCCTGGATTGGCCCAAGTGTGCGGAGCCATTCCATACCAAGGACCACATCAGCACCCTCTATTGGGAGCAGATAGAATGGTAAGCAGAATGTATGGTTTTGTAAATTAATGGGGACATTTTTGCAAACTCCTTGGCAATGTAGGTGAGAGTCGTTGCCGACCATGACTGCGAATTGTTGGGTAGCTGAGGTAGGGAGGTCTAGGTGGTTAGCGATTCTTGGTTGGAGGATATTGTGAGTGCTACCTGTATCCACTAGAACCATGACTGTCAGTTCCCCAATTTTACCTTGAAATATGAGTGTTTGGGGAGAGAACTGCCCTGTGAGTGCTTGAGGGGATAGTTGGAAGTAGGTGTTGTCTTGATCAATAGTCACATATTCCTCCTCTGAGGTGTTGTGTGTTTCGTCGCCCCCTGTTGTTTCACCTGGGTCATCCTCAACCAGCAAAAGCAAAAAACGACTAGTGGTACATTTGTGGCCAGCAAAGAATTTTTCATCACAATTGAAACATAATCCTTCGGCGCGGCGCTCTTGCATTTGAGCTTGAGTCAACTTTTTGACGGGTAGTTTACTTGGGTTGGGTGTGAGTCTTTGGTTTTGGGTTGTGAGATCTGCGTGGTGTGTTTGGGGTGTTTGGGTGGGGGGTTGCAAGGTGGGGCGTGAGGTGTGGTGCTGGAAGGGATTAGGATATTTGGGTTTTGCATCCTTAATTTTTGCTTCTATGAGTTTAGCTAGGCCCGTAGCTTGGGATATGGAAATGGGTCGTTGAATAGCAATTTCGTTTCGGATCTCAGCATTTAATCCGGAAATGAAACAATTTAGTATAGCATCTGCGGGAAGACCCAAAACACGGTTGCCTAACTTTTCAAATTGAGCCTGGTATTCTGCAACAGACCCATTTTGGTGTAGTTTGAATAACTCAGCTTGATGATTTTCATATGTGGATGGGCCAAACCGAAGTTCTAGAGCTTTTGTAAAGGATAACCAGTCAAACAATTGATTATTATTATGCATTCCATTTATACCAAGCTAAGGCATCACCCTTCATGTAGAAAGCCACCATAGACAAACGATTTTCTGGTGGTATTTGGTAAAAACTAAAATATTGTTCAGCTTGAAACAACCATTCTAATGGTTCAGCGCCCTCAAAAATCGAAAGCTCGAGTTTAGGGGTTCTAAAAGCAGTTTGTGGGTTGTTGAAGGGGTGTTGTTGGTTGGGTGTTGTATTGTTGGGGTAAGATGGGAAAACTGAACCTGGGGGGTTTGGGGCGTGTTGTGGCATAAAGTATGGGTAAAATGGGTAGTTTGGTATGTCTTGAAATATTGGGATCTGGTGTTGTGGGTATGGTTGTGGCGCTGGGTGTGTGGGTGTGTGTATTTGGGGCCTTGTTGTGTGAACAATGGTGGTGGAGGTGGTGGTAGGTGCTGTGTTCATAGGAGGGGTTGTAGATGTGCTAACAATAATATGCTCATAACCAGGGGGAGCAGTAGGGAAAGATGGGTTACCTTGAGTGGATCCTCCTGTTGAACCATCAGATCTGTGTGGTTGGACCCCCATTGTTGACAGTTGGTTCAGCACCTCTGAAAGTTGTGCTGTGAGGGATGCATGCCTGCTGTCATTGATTTGTTGCTGGTTTTCCAACTGAGTTCGTATTGGCCCAAGCTGTGAGTCAATGTGGTGGTGGGTGGCTTGGATGGCATCATCCAAGTCCTTTGATGAAGGCTGTGTGGCTTTAGGAGGCATAGAGTATGGAATGAAAGCACCAAATGATAGACTAAGCTAAGCTAAGGAAATCAGAAATAGGGTTGCAAGGAAGAAGATAAACAATAAAACTGCATAGATATTTCTTGCCCCTTTTTTGAGGAGGACAATACACTTAAATAGCTAGGGTTCTCAGCTGCTGAATCATAGGCCTTACAAGCAAACTAACATAAAAGAAAACTAAGACAAAATTACTAGTTGCACCTCGAGTATTTTTATTTGAACCCTTTAAGCCAACCAGGCTTCTTAGTGATCCTTTTGGGCTTGGTATATTTCAGCCTATCAGTTTGGGTCCAGAAACAAACTGTGATGATGAATATCCTGTGTTTTGTTGAAAAATTGACGTTGTGTGTTGCTGTGCAGGTGATATTGCAGGAGACAATTGTGACGATGCCATGGATGAAGCTGCAATTCTTGATGCGAGGAAGAAGAAGAAGCGTGAGAAACGGTTACGGATCGAAGACTGCGAATGATACCATGCTAGAATGCATAGTTCATAAATGGAGAGAATCTGAGAGAGAATATGTGAAAGAATTAATTGAATTTGTTATTGTATTCTGAAGTTTGTTACATGACTCTATTTATACTATTGATGATTTGTAACTGAATGAGATATGCTAATTCCCACGTGACTATAACCTGAAGACCTGATTAGCCGGTAATACACTATGCGAGTGACTGGAAACAACTGGTCACTCTATTAACAGAAACCAGTATAGCAGGTAGTATTTGATATATATATATATATATATATATATATATATATATATATATATATATATATATATATATATATATATATATATATTTTCTTGCTCAGAAATGTCTTTGTAAATGAAAGAACTTTCCTTAGGAATTAGGATTCAATATGCAAAACCTGATGTCCTTACTCTCTTTATGACTTATAAGAATTAGCTCTTCCGACTTGAGCACTTTCAAAATTATCTGTAGTTGTTTTTTATTTTGGTTTCAAGTAAAAACATTTCCAACCTCTGACTCAGGAACAATGGATATTATTACTTATGTTGCTTATGGCGATTTTGAAGATATCAATGATGCAATATCAGCAGCTTGCAAATTGCAAGATTGATGCCAAAACTTTGTGTTTTTCTCCCCAACTCCTCAAACTCTCTAAACACAAGGTAACTCAGACCAAAAACAATGGCAGATAGTGATCCCTTTTGCTATCCATATCACATAATTGAATGCTTGCCTCTTGAGAAATGGTCAAAGGGGCTAGACCATTCAGAAATGCTTTCAAGGAATTCAACGAACACTTCAAAGGGGCTACACAATCTTTCATTTTGTGCTTGCAAGTGTAGCATCTCTATAAGCTAGCTTTACTTTTGATTTAGCTCAAAGCAAGGATAGAGTTATGTTTACCACTTTTTTTCTTTTTCCTCCTTGATTTGTTTTGTCTACAGTTTTTCCCCTGGTGTTGAGTTTGTTTGTGTGCTTTTGTCCCTTTTCTTTTTTCCTTTTCCTTTTGTTATCAAAAAAATACTCTTCCGTTTTTCCTTAATTTTTTTTATAATTTCACCTCCTCTTATATTACAAAATTTTAAGTAGGCAATTTTTCCTATTTAATAAATTGAATGTCGACTCCCAAAATGATTCCAACCACATAAGTGATGTCCTTCATCATACTCTCCCTCCTTTCCTTATCT
Organism: Astragalus membranaceus; assembly: GCA_039519185.1. NCBI lineage: Eukaryota > Viridiplantae > Streptophyta > Magnoliopsida > Fabales > Fabaceae > Astragalus > Astragalus membranaceus. Next base: position 14,718,471 of record CM076852.1, read on the forward strand.
TACTTTTTTACCACTTCATCTCCTTTTATATCCCTTTTCATTTTTTTTAAATTTTAGTTTCTTAATATAAAGGGAGTGATGTCCTTCAGCGTACTCTTCCGCCTTTCCTTTTTTTTTATAATTTCATCTCCTCTTATATTACAACATTTTAAGTAAGTGTTGTCGTCAAACACTTGGGTCCTAGCCGTGGAATCGGCTAGAGGTTTGGACAATTAATGATTCCTCTTTCTTCAAGCGATTGCACCGAGGAAGAAACTTTTTTTCCTCGACTATGGGTTCCCTAACTCCTCCAAAGAGTCCTTAGATTAGGTGTGAGAAAGAGTGTGGCTTGAATTATTTACGAAACTAAGAAAGCATAAAGAAAAGGCGATAAAGAAAAATAGAATAAGTAAAGACTTGTGTATTGATTGATGTGTGTTTTGAAAATGCACAAGTGTTACTATATATATATATATACACACGAGCCTTTGTTGGCCACTACTCGGGCCTACATCTGCCCTCCGTTGGATTAATCGTGATCAACGGTTCTAATTAAACCTAATCCCTAGAAACTTGGAGCCTCTACTCCATAACCTCACTAGCACGATTAATGGGGCAAAACTCTAGTCGCTCCACTTTCCACGGGGTACTCTGCTCCTTGACCTTAACTACTCCAACGTAATATGTCCATGTGCATTGAATACTTCCGCTCCAAGTAAGTATTCCTTACCCTTGGACTTCGGCAGTTGGTACCTCAGTCGAGTCACTTTATGGTCGATGCACCCTCCAACCGAGTCTTCTAGTTACTCGGTGGTCTACCTTCACTCCTCCGGGGCTTCCAAATTCCATATCTTTATCTGCTCAGCTCGAATATGCCACATGTTGTGGCAAGTAATTTCTCTGCTCGATTGTTCTCCTGGTTACCTCGGCGCCTGTTTTGGCCCTAAACCTTCTTTTTTCCCTCGACCAACAATCCACTTTATGTTTGATTGTTAACAAATGCCCCCATTTTTGTGTTGTTGTCTAGCCGAGTTGATGTGACTGACAACGCGAAAACCAAGGTGACACGCCGTAATATTTATGATGACTAGCCGTTATCTCATTTATCAGACGTATGACGGCCTATCTTTTCCTACAAAACGCAACACCGATTCCTCAAGTGTTTCAATCATTCTCTTCAATGGCTATAAATAGCCATTTTGATATTCCATTTCATATACTATCAAGCTTTATTTGCTTTCTATATAATATTACCAAGTAATATTTTGCTTGTCAATAGAAATCTCAAAGCTATCTTGGATGATAGAATAACTTATATTTTCTAAGGTTAAATATTTTTGGTCACTGAACAATTTGAAAATTTTGTTGTTAGTCTCTATAAAAAAATTTACTCACTTTTAGTCATCATATTTTTCTCGTCAATATTTTTAGTCTCTCATGACTTTTAATAACACTTAGAACGCTATTAAAAGGCCCGAAAAAGATTATTAAATTCATGAGGGAATAAAAACATTGATGATGGAAAAATATAGAGACTAAACGTGACTAAATGTTTTTAGGGTAAAATATGTTTTTAGTCCCTACAAAATCGGCTCCTTCTAAGTTTAGTCTCTACATTAACGAAATAGGCGTTTTGGTCCCTACATTTTTTTCCGTTTTCATTAATAGTCCCTGTCGTTAAATCCATCTGATTAGGCAACGGAAATGTGACGTGGCTGTTACACGTGGAATTTTTTTATCTACGTGACTTTTTTTATTTAGGGTAAAATATGTTTTTGTCCCTACAAAATTGGGTCATTCTAAGTTTAGTCCCTACATTAACGAAATAGGTGTTTTGGTCCGTATCTTATTTTGCTGTTTTCTTTATTAGTCTCAGACGTTAAATGTTGCTGATTGGGCTAACAGAATCATGACTGTACATGCCACGTGGACATTTTAATTGATGTCCAAGGTGTCCTTTTTTTTAAACTCGGACACTTATTGACACTGTGAGGGACACGGCTCACAGTGATGCGGGACACAGGAGAAAGGCGGGCAGAGTGAAAAATTTATAAAAAAAGTTAAATAAATAAAATATTAATTAATTGGGTTAAAAGTTAAAACTTCCTCAGCAAGCTTGTACCAAACACCTAAAATGACGTAGTGTGTACTGTAGTGTTTCATCTTCTACTTGCGTTTGCTCTGTTTTCTGCTTGCGTTCCCTGGTGTTGCGATTGCTCTGCGTTCCCTTTCTTCTCTGTTTCTAGTTTCTGCTCGTTGAGGTTTGTTATTTTTATGCTTTTGTTTTTTATATCTATCCTATATTTAATAGAACTAGTTTATTTATGTTTTAAAGTTGCAAGATTCAACCTTTTTAGTATTTATTATATTACTTCATTGTCGGTTTGTTATTTTTATGCTTTTGTTTTTTATATCTATCCTATATTCAATAGAACTAGTTTATTTATGTTTTAAAGTTGCAAGATTCAACCTTTTTAGTACTTATTATATTACTTCATTGTCTTTGAGTAGGTAACCGATGCAAGAACAAGTATTTTATATTTGTTTGAAAGTTACTTTTTTTTTTGACTCAAGTTGTAGCAAGTTACTTTTTTGATTGAACTGATATATTGGTTTTATTGGTTTTATTGCAAGAACTGGTATATTGGTTTTATTTCTTTGTTTACAAATTAATTTTTGATTGAACTGATTGAACTAGTTGTTTTATTTCTTTGGGTGAATTACAAGTGTGTTATTTTGGAACTTTTTTTGTAATGATGGATGGATTTGGGTGAATTACAAGTATATGTTGTTTTGAAACCTTTTTTGTAATGAAGGAAGTGACAATTTAGATGAATACATTACTTTCAAGATTAGAAATTTTACAAATGATGCTCATATCGTATTTTATTCAATTGCTTCGCCTGATTGTTGGAAGGAAGATTTTCTGAATCTCTGAGTTTCATGCCCTAGAGATTTTGCATCTGCATCAAGTTGCATCCTGTCATCTATCAGACAAGATCATCCGGAATGGGGTGGCAATAAATTTGTCTCGGAATATATTCCACATTTTCTTCTTTCTGACAAACCCGTATATTTCTCCATATATTCGCGATACGAAAGGTCTTCTGGAAGCTCCTTGAGCTGATTCAACATCCGGCTGTATAACCCTATTAGCACTTCCCTCAAATTCGGTACCACATCTTCTGGAACCTTCTTAATCCCTGTTGTTTGCTTCACCTTCGCCATCAATGGCCGCGCTACCATTCGTAGAAACATCAGCGATTGATTGATATCACTCTCTCTCTCTCTCTCTCTCTCTCTCTCTCTCTCTCTCTCTCTCTCTCTCTCTCGCCATCAATGACCCAATTTTGTAATGACCAAAAACATATTTTACCCTAAATAAAAAAAGCCACGTAGATAAAAAAATTCCACGTGTAACAGCCACGTCACATTTCCGTTGCCTAATCAGATGGATTTAACGACATGGACTATTAATGAAAACGGGAAAAAAATGTAGGGACTAAAACGCCTATTTCGTTGATGTAGGGACTAAACTTAGAAGGAACCGATTTTGTAGGGACTAAAAACATATTTTACCCATTTTTTTATAAGGACTAAACATGACAAAATTCTCAAATTTTATAGGAACCAAACACATATTTAACCCTTGTTTCAACAACTTCCTTTGCTTGATTCAATAACTTATTGTGTTATTAATTAAGTTTGTTCCTAAAGATCTTTCTTATGGTAACACCACTTAGGGAGACAGAAATCAAGTTGTGGCCCCTATAAAAAGTTTATCACATGGAGGAGTCAATGTAAAAGAATTCAATACTGCATGTTTTTTTTGGTTACAAAAGGGAAAAAGAGCAAAAGGAAAAAACCAAGATTAAGTCCTGGTGAAAACTACATCCTGAGCATCTTCAAGAATAAGAACTTCCAATTCTGAAGGACAAATTGAGAGTTCTACTAGCTCTTGAGAGGCATTGACGCCCATTTTAGCTAGCAGTAGCACATCCGCACACCGATTACCTTCTCGAAAGTTATGAGTTATAGTACAATCCCATTCTCGACTAATGAGCTCTTTGATACGAGTTATCTCATTGCTATACCTGTGACGTAACCCAACTCCATCTAACACATACTTCACGGTTAGTAATGAGTCCGATACACACTGAACATTTCTAAAACCCCAATTCCAACAGCAGTTGAGACCATGTAAAAGGCCCATAATTTCAGCATAGAGAATATCAGAGTTATCGGCAGATCCGAAAAATCCACGTAAAAACTCACCATTTCTATTCCGGATTAGTCCCCCATATCCAGCTTTACCTTGATCTTGAAACACACTTCCATCCACATTTAACACTACTTGATTTTCCATTGGCCGCAACCATTGGACCTGACGTGTGACTTTTGTATGAGAGGGCCCAGAATTTATTTGAAAAGCTTTTTGGATTAAATGATACAACTTGTGAACTTGCTAGTATACCATCATTGGACATATTATGTTGGTCAAAAATGAGGCTATTCCTAGAACACCATAGCACCCACAAACCAATAGGAATTAGATTGCCAAACACCAAGTAGTTTGATTGTATCCAATATACCAAGTCCTTCAAATCGCTACCTCACAGAAGAATGTGAACTCCAAGCTTGGCCCAAATGGTTCTCGCTCGTGAGCATGTTAGCAAGCAATGGATAATTGTTTCATCATTGTTACGACAAACAGGACAAAGAACATTACAAGGATACCTCTATGTTGTAGCACATGCCTAGTTGGTAAAGCTCCATGAAGAACTTGCCATAGCATAAATTGGATGTTAGATGGAAGTTGTGATCGCCAAAGCCAACTCCAATGAGCTTCTGTGGCAATTGTTACATTGTGTCTAAGCCAATAGTAGCCACTCCTGGCAGTGTATTCTCCAGAGATATGCTCCACCCAGCACGGCAGCACCACGTGTCAGCCATATTTTGAGTAAAAACAGGTTTTATTTGCTCAAGCAGCTGCACGCATTGCATTGGTAGTGTTGTGTACAACCTGTTAACATCCCAACTATGCTCATTCCACAAATCTTTGATGCAAAGATCGCTGTCATGCACATCAATATAAGGTACAGTCTCTCCTAGCCTTTGTTGTAACAACCAAGGAATAGACCAGATATTTGTATCGCCTGAGCCAATTTTAAACACAAAGCCATCCCTTAAAATATCTAACGATTTAGTGATTGCCTTCCAGACTGGTGAGCCCGATTTATGCTTATAGGACAACATATGATCCACTGATAAATAAATATTTTTGAGTACATGAACCCAAAGTTTATCCTTAGATACCAAGATATCCCACACCAACTTGCCCAGAAGGGCCACATTCTGATCTCTACTCCTTCTCACCCCCAAACCACCATGTTTCTTAGATCGAGTGATAACATTCCACCGAACCATGTGCATCCCTCTATCCCCCGTTCCTTTCCAAATGAAATTTCGGACCGTTTGATCTAGAGTGTCACACACATTTTTGAGGGAACCAACATGCTTGCATATTATAAGTAGGTATGGCTGATAAAACTGCATTAGCCAAAACCACTCGTCATGGTTTGTTGAGGAGTCTACCTTTCCAAGAGGCGAGCTTGCCTTTCACTCTTCCCAAGACATCTTCAAAGTCTTCTTTGCTACTGCGACCTTGAAACATACGGAAACCCAAGTACTTAGTTATCCTATCTGTATATCGAAAGCCACTCCTACAACTCAAGCGATCCTTCATATCTCTAGTAACACCTTTGGAGGTGTGTATATGTGACTTCTCCTTATTGATCTTCAAACCTGAAAAAGAGCAAAAATTCTCTAAGAGGTTAGTGATACGACGGACTTGGTCCGTGGTTGCTTTTGTGAACAAAAGAACATCATCAGCAAAGAATAGGTGTGAAATGGTAGGCCCATGAGTAGAAATCTTCATAGGTTTCCAACTTCCTTGTGCCACCTCCCTATTAATCAGCCCACTTAGTCGTTCCATACACAAAACAAAAGGGTACGAAGAAAGTGGGTCCCCCTGACGTAAACCTCTGCAAGGAGTGAACCCTGGAGTCTTACAACCATTCCAAAGGATTGAAATGCTTGAAGATGTGATCCCATGCATTATCAATGCAACAATAGTACCCGGAAAGCCAAACTTCCGAAGGGTATCTTGAAGAAAAGCCCAATCTACTCTATCATAAGCTTTCTCCAAGTCCAGTTTCAAAATCAAATCCCCCTTTTTCCTTTTGGATTTCTTCATGTGATACAACACCTCCTGGAGAATTATAGCATTATCCACTGTACTCCTTCCTGGTATAAAACCGCTCTGAAGAGGGCTAACAATCCGAGATAAAATCGGTCTTAGACGTTCCACCAACACTTTAGTGATAAGCTTGTAGATCACATTACAAAGACTTATGGGTCTAAAATCTTTGAATGTAGTTTGAGTGTCTCCTTTAGGGATAAGAATAACTAGTGTCTCTGTCACCGAAGGATCAAAGTGACCCTGGGAGAACGTTTTCTTGACATATTCCCAAATATCATCCCCTATATCCTGCCAAAACATCTTGAAAAATATTGGTTGGAATCCATCCGATCCTGGTGCTTTATAAGAACTCATACTCATAAGAGCTCTATAAACCTCGTCTTTGGTAACCGGTTGGAGTAGTACATGCCTATCTTCATCAGTAAGGGAGCACAAGTCTTCTTCTTCATTTGGGGCAATAATATTCTCCTTAGAACAAAACAGATCCTTAAAGAATCGAATAGCTTCATCTCTAAGAACATCAGGATCAGTGCACCAAACACCTGAGGGGAGAGTGAGGCCATGAATCTTACTAAGATTACGCCGGATAATTGTTTGAGCATGAAAGAAAGCTGTGTTTCTGCTACCCAATTTTATCCAACGTTCTCTAGACTTTTGGTACCATAAAGTTTCCTCTTGTAGAAGGATATCCTCATATTGACCAAGAAGATCTTTCTGGAGAAAATGAAGTCTAGCACTATCAACTTCTTCCAAAACCCTCTGGATTCCTTTTAAACGTGCTTCTAGAGACCTCTTCTTTGCAAAAATGTTGCCAAACACCTCTTTATTAAAAATAATAGAATCTTCTTGAACATTTCTAAGAGCTATAGGAACTTTCACTCTATCTTTGGCCCAATACTGCATGTGATGCAGAATTTTTGTTGTCTATGATATTGATTTTTTCGGTAAGAACCTACCTATGATAATGATTTGTCTTTCAACATCCGTTTCTAGACCTATTATCGTACTCTTAACACATGCTCGAATCAAAGCAACCAAAGGTTGTAATTTAAATTCATGTCTTCATGTTATGCAAGGGCAGCGCAGCTGTGGAGACTATTTTGTGAAACTGAACAATATTAACAAAAAAAAAAGACCACTCTTTTGATGCTAGTTATTTCATACAAATTTATTTTGAAACAAAGGTTTTCTTCTTAAAAGACTCTTGACTCAAAATAACTTAGTGCAATGAAAGGAAAAATACATCCAAATAGAGAAACCAAATCTATAATGTGATTGAAGATCATGGCTTAAAGAGAAATTCACTAGAGCTAACAGCAGGTGTATCTTTTCCTGATTGATCAGTAGAGTTTATCTTCAAAATGACAGCAAGTGTATCTTTTCATGATTGATCAGTAGAACTTATCTCCAAACTCACGCCATGCATTAAACCTTTCGTAGAATTCCTTAGTACGCGGAACATGTGGATATTGTCGGCCGGGGTAGGCATCCGGACCTGCAATCCAAGATATATGCAGCAATCCAAAATATATTCAGTATACATAAACTCATAAAGCAAAATACACAACTTTTGCTAAACTTTCCCAAGTTTTGTTATAAAAACAATTAAGAAAGTTTCGAAAGAGATCAATTTCAATTTTTATAGCACACATACATCTGAGATTTCATTTTCAATAAACACACAAATACGCAACAGAACATAGAAAACACATTTCAGATTTGAAAGAAAAATAGAAAGAAAGAGATAAAAATACCGAAAAAGAGGATCCAGTGATCGAGTTCTTCTTGAGCCTTTTGAATGGGATCCTCATAATCAAGTTTACTCTTAATTGATTCCCAATCAAACTCTTTCCGACAAACCTGAAGTTTACGAGTAATGGAGCTCTCAGGAAACATTCGAAGCTCATTGTTTTCTGGAGGAACCTTCCTTACGACATTCAAGGCTTGATAGTATAATTGTATCAGCAGTTCCCTCTCACTCGGCTTCCCATATATTGTTTTCCTAGAAAGCGGACGAAGCGGAAGAGGTCGAGTAGGTCGAGGAGAAGTGAAGCAGGATTGCCAATCTGCAACAACACCTACATATAGTATACATAAAGTCAAATACACAATTTTTCCAAATCAGTTTAGCACAACTTTCCTAGCGATGCTATTAGAAATTGTGTTTCATAGTCATTATATATATATATATATATATATCACAAAGATTAAACTTATAATCCTCAACTCAAATGATGTTAACAGTACTGTCAGAACAAGGACAATTCTCTTAAAGTAAGTTCTTTCACACGTGCACCTCTTTGTTGATTGTCATCCCTATAAGTGTTCCATTGATTACTGATAACCATTCTTTGCGAAGCACATTTCAACAACTTAATTCTTTTTAGCATCACTATCATTGATGCAAAACGGGTTTCACCAATAGAGAGCAATTTAAGAGCTGAAAACTCATTGAAGATGGCTAGTCTCATAGAGTGAGTCATTATGAAAGTCTTGATAAATGAAACATCATCAACTCATTGAGATACCTTGATTTGTCATATATGAATCTTAGTCAAGCTGAAAATTGGCTATCATCAATTACTAAAATCCCTTCTCTATCTGAGCTTAATTTATATTCCTGTGGGCTCAACCAAGTGATTCCTAAATCCATTCCCCACATAAATTCTTCAACTTCCCTTAATACACTCTTTCTTTCATCAAATGAGTTAAACTCTTCATCAATATCACGGGTGCTTAATGTTAGTAAAGTTCTAACACATCTATCACTCTTTGACAATTCTTTGAGCACTATTCCTGATGGTTTTTCAAGTATGATTTCACTTCAAAATTTATATCTCTCTTATAATGAATTTGAGGGTAGTATCCCAAAATCCATTCAAAATTTGTGTCAACTCAAAGAGCTAGACATGAGTTCCAACAAATTAACTGGCCAACTAAGTGAAAACACTACAATTGCATTGTGCACAAAACAATTTGGAGAGGTTGGATCTAAGCGATAACCCTTTTAGTAATGGGCTACTTCCTAATTTTTCATGGATTTCAACCTTGAAGTCATTATCTCTTCGTAATACAAATATTGTTGGACCATTACCACACTCAATTGGTCACTTTCCTTACCTTGCATCTTTGGTAGAATTGGATCTTTCCCAAAATCAATTAAAGGGTGCACTTCCATATGATATTGGCCAACTTTCTAAACTTAGGAGTTTGTCTCTCTCTTCGAATAAGCTGACTGGTGTCATTAGGGAAGCACATCTATCAAACCTATCAAGTTTACAATTATTGGATGTGTGGCTGAAAATTCACTTTCCTTTCCATTTGAATGCATTATCTGCATCATCATGCAATTTGGGTCCTGAATTTCCAACTTGGCTCAAATATCAAATGAAACTTCATACACTAGATGTCTCTAATTGTGGTATTAAAGATTCATTTCCTAATTGGTTTTGGGAATTATCCTCAAGTTTGGAATACTTGAATGTTTCACATAACATACTTAGTGGAGCCTTGCCAAAATCCTTACCAAGCATGAAATCATTCTTTAATATATAACAATACCCAAGTCATTTGTTTTTTTACCACAAATTGAGTCAATCCATTTAAGTAACAATAATTTCTTTGGGGAAATTCCATCTTTTGGCCCTTTGAGGTAGCTTAGCATTCATTGATTTTGGGGATAACAATCTCCAAGGAACATTATCAACATGGATGGTCCATCACCTGCATCAGTTAACTGTTTTGCGTCTTCAATCAAATCAGTTCCAAGGCAACATTCCAGCAAGTTTGTGTGCTATGCCATTTCTCCAGGTATTGGATCTCTCTAAAAACAATATTACTGGGGAAATTCCACAATGCCTCAATAACATAACGGTCTTGTCAAATTTGTCGTTTCCAAGAAAATCCGGAACTATCTTTGGTCATGTATATGAATTTGGATCTTTCGCTAACAAAGCAACATTTGCATGGAAAGGAGCAGATAGAGAATATGGGAAAAATCTTGGGTACTTAACAAGCATTGATCTTTCTAACAACCACTTAACAGGAGAGATTCCGAAAAGCATAGCACAACTCATGGCATTAGCTAGCTTAAATGTTTCAGGAAATCATCTCACAGGATTCATTCCAAACAACATTGGTCAAATGAAAATGTTGGAATCACTAGACTTGTCAAGAAACAATCTTAGTGGTAGAATGCCAGGAAGCTTTTCAAATTTGACGTTTCTTAGTTACATGAATCTCTCTTTCAACAATTTGTATGGGAAAATTCCAACTGGAACTCAACTACAATCTTTTGATCCCTCTACATATATGGGGAACAATGGGCTTTGTGGACCACCACTCACCAACCATTGCTTAGGGGATGTGATTTCACCAACAAGCAGGTCTGGAAAGCATGCCACTAATGAAGATGAAGATGAAGATGAGCTTATAACCTTTGGGTTTTATGTTAGTCTAGTGCTTGGATTTTTTGTTGGATTTTGGGGAGTTTGTGGAACTTTAGTGATAAAAACTTCTTGGAGAAATGCTTATTATCAGTTCTTTAACAATATGAATGATTGGGTGCATGTGACACTGGCAGTTTCCAAGGCTAGATTAAAAAGGAGATTTCATGTCCAAGACTAACTGGTAAATATATTTGATGCAATGTTTTAATGCTTATATATTATGCACCAATTTTTAGTCACATAAAAAGGTTTCAGAAAAACTAAAAATATGTATATAAGTTGCACACTCTCAATATGCTAATTGAGCTAATGTATTTTGTTCTAATATTTGATAGGTGAAGCTTCATTTGAGACAATGGTGTGCCTCTTTGTCTCCACCAATAAAACAGACAGAGACATTTGTTTCTTTTGATAGATGCAAAAGTCAGTTGTGGGTGATTTCTTCTGTTTTCCTTGACTTCTCGTGTTTTGTTTTTACTTTTTCCACTTAGTATATTGTAAAGCAAAAATAAGTCCTTTGTCATTATGCAATTCCAACCATATCTTTGTTCTCTTCAACCTCACTAATGTGATCTAAGAGCTGATTAAATAAAACAAACTCCAATGCAAACTTGATCCCTGCAATTTTTAAATGTGTTTTTTTCAATAAAAGTAAATGAAATTTTTACCTTTAAAATTTGACAATATAATGAAAATAAAGAAACTATGACTAGTGGCAATATCTGTGACTCAAACCAAACCTCGTTAAATATTTTGGTAATTAAAATACTTTGTTCGGGTAATAAGCCAAAATAATTTTAAAAATGCTGGAATTTTGGAAAGGAATTTATTACACTTTAAAATGACTCAACTGAAATACCACTCAATGACCCAATTAGAGAGGATTTTAATTACTCTCTCTCTCTCTCTCAATCTCTCTCTCTCTCTCTTTCTCTCTCTCTCTCTCTCTCTCTCTCTCTCTCTCTCTCTCTCTCTCTCTCTCTCTCTCTCTCTCTCTCTCGCGCTCGCTCGCTCCCTCTCACGTTGTTTTCGCTCCCAATGCTTTCACAATCGCTTCTACTTCATCTGTAATCAATTTCTTTTTTTTGGTACACATCTGTAATTGATTTCTGAATCAACCAAAGCAGCACTGAATCAATTGAGCAGGTAACTTCAATTTGCTTCATCATGTTAACTTTCTTTGGATCAATCGATTTGTTCTGCCCTATCACTAAAATGATGCAATCCATTTGGTCGTTTCTTCCTGGACCGTCCAAATCGGATTAGTACATAAAGACCCCGACAAGCCAGCACGGCTTGATGACTTATCAAGCACGCAGCAGATGGCGCTCATGCAATGACTTATCAAGCACGCATCCAATTTTTTTTAATTACTCTACCCAAACAAGGAATTTTAAGAATGAAGACTTTTAATTATCCCATCCAAACAAATAATTTTGAAGATGAAAGAATTTCACTTAATGCATTTGAATTTCCTAGAATTTTTCAAATACTCCATCCAAACACAACCTTAAAGAAATTTCAATCATGATGCTACTATAGCAACATTGTCCAAACTCCGTCTATAAATCGTCAAAACTGTAGTTTGGGTTGTGAAAGATAGCCAATTTCTGATTTTAATAGCTTCTAGAACAAATACAAACATATGCCCAAGGACACTTCCATCTAAAACCAAGTTTTGTACAAATCAACCTTGTCTGAAACCTCAATTGAAGAATGCATTCAAAATTTCATAACATACTTACAAGCACCGGCACTACATCTAGCTCAAGGGGTTCACTTGAACCACTTAAGAAAAAAATCTTTTTATCCTCTATATAAAAATATTTTGGCCCCACTTGAAATTGTAATTTCCCACTAGAATTCTTGATTTTGCACCGAACTATGAAGATTGTGAAGACTAGGTTGCGTAACAGAATGGAGATACATGGATGAATGATTATCTAGCGACTTACATTGAGAGGTATGTATTCAATAACATTGATGTTGAGCTCATTATTTAATTATTTCAAAACATGAAAACACGTAGAGAAAAATTATGAGTTGTATAATTTATTTATTTATTTATTTTAGGTTTAATTACTCTGTAGGTCCCGAACTATTTGAGAATTTTTAAATAAGTTCCCAAACTAAAAAAAAAGTTGTAATCCGGTCCCTGAATTAATATAATTTTTTTCGATTAGATCTTTATGTTATATTAAAGTTGGTCAATAGTTAGTCAACGCTGACGTAACATTCACAATTTGTAAATAGGTCTCTGAACTAATTAAAAAAGTTAAAAAAGTTCCTAAACTAATTTAAACATATAAAAATTGGTACTTGAAAAAATAATCAAAAATATAAAAGCAAATAAATGAAAAACAGTTTTATTCTGAAAATATTGAAAAATAAAACATTTGTATTATTAGTGTAAATACTACATAACATATTAAAATGAGTCAAATGACACATACAGAATACTTCAAATAATTGTTATTTCAATTTTTAGTGTAGATACTAAATTTTTAAAAAAATAATATTATTATTATCAAAATTAATATCAATAGCACAATATTTGTATTATTAATTATATCAAATTTTATTATTATTATCTCTTTCTAAGTTTCATGTGACATATAATTTATGTTAGTAGCTAGGTAAATCATTCTTGTTAAGAGTCCCACATTGGATGTGATATGGCCTGAAAATGAGTTTATAAGTGGGAGGCATCCCTCACCTTATAAGCCGGTTTTGTGGGGTTGAGTTAGGCCTTAACCACATTCTAAGATGGTATCAGAGCCAATCCAAGATCCGTTGGGCCACCCGCTATCGGGCCACTCGGGTCACGCTCCAGATGTCTGTTCTTGGGCGTGAGGGGGTGTGTTAAGAGTCCCACATTGGATGTGATATGGCCTGAAAATGAGTTTATAAGTGGGAGGCATCCCTCACCTTATAAGCCGATTTTGTGGGGGTTGAGTTAGGTCTAATCCACATTCTAAGAATTCTATTGCTTCTGATTTTAATTGCCCCATCAAATACCATTGTATTGGAGGGAACTTTCTAGTACTATTCCTACCCATGTGAAGGCTCTTGTGAATAACCATGACCCACCCCCGACTTTCACGCATCATGTTAGTGATAAAGGGGTTTGGGCTGGTTCTGGTAATGGTGAGTATATAGCCTCCTCAGCTTATAAATGGCTTCTCTCTAGGCATAGAGCTTAGGGGACCGAGGATTGGCATTGGATTTGGAAGATAAATGCACCGGCGAAACTCCAGCATTTTATTTGCTTTGTATGCATAAGGCTCTCTCCACGAATAAACTTCGCCACCGCTGCCACATGACAGAATCTCTTCTATGTGATCGTTGTGCTATAGGGGCCCACGAGGATATTATTCATTGTCTTTGTGACTGTACAGTTTCTATGCAAGTATGGCAGCATTTTAATTTCACGGCAAACGTTGATTTTAGGAGCTCTCCTAATTCATCTCTTTGGATCAAAAGTATGACGAAAAGCAACTTGGGCTCCATGTTTGTTGTGACCCTCTGGTGGGTCTGGCGCTGGATACTAAATTTGTCCCTTGGGGATCGCTCTTGGAGGCTTTATGATGTGGTTCGGCAAATCAATATGATGTATATGGATATTACTAAATTTAGTAGCCCGCTTCAGCAGGAGGGTTGCCCGAAGGGTATCAAGTGGAAGCCTCCTAAGCCAGGGAGTGTTAAACTCAATGTGGATGGTACCAATGGTGATATTGGTTTGGGTTGTTTAATTTGAGACGACGCAAGAAACTAGTTGGGGGTTTTGCCTCTAAAGATGGTAATGGTGACTCTCTTTTTGCTGAGCTCTTCGGTCTCTACCATGGTCTTTCACTTATTCTTCGAATGGGATATACTAGAGCTATTTATGAATCAGATTGTAAGGATTCTTGTGAGATTATTCTGGATAAGGAGAGTCATGCAACCCACCCTTATTCATCTCTGCTGCTCAAGGTTACGTCGTTATTGGCTTTGCTACCGGGTTTGGAACTTTGTCATATTCCTAGAGAGGCAAATAACAGTGATGACTTCTTGGCCAAATATGCTACTAAGCACCTTCGAGGGATTGTGTTCTGGGACTCCCCCCCCTCAAGAGATGCGCGAGATATTAGCCGATGATCATGGAATTTAGTTTCCTTTCCTTTTTTTCTTGTTGTATTCCACCAATAAAAAACCTAGACCGACCTAGCCAGTTGAACCGGTTCGATAACAGGCTATATAGGATCGATTAAGCATGTGGACCGGTAAATTTACGAGGGAACCGATTGAAACTGTCCAACCCGATAACCTGGTTTGATCCAACTATATGGAAGCGAACATTTATAACTAGGCCTAGCCCTAGGCTCAGGTCCTGATGCCCTGCTCCCTATTCGGAGTCACGAGTTTCATCCTCTTCTTCATTCACGTATTGGCCGAGCTTCCCTTCGTGGATCAGCTATTCAATGTCATCCCTGATCGGCCTTAGCTCTTGAAACCACTCTAGTGCGGCATTTTCGAGAGTGAGGGGGAAGATTTTACAGTGACCAGGCTCCCTAGAGCCTCGATAGCGCATCATCAAGGAGAAGTGTGCCAGATGGCGGTCTGGATCGCCGGTTCCGTCATACATCTTGAGAGTTGGCAGCTTCTCCAAGGCCCTTGGGATTCGGCATCCAACCACTCTTCGAGTGAAAGGTCCTTCTTCCGAAAACCCTCTTGAGTTTTGGGGAGAGGTGTCTTCATAGTCCAACTCTTGATACCTGCGTCGGTCGGGGGATCTCCTCGATGGCGATTCCCGGCAGTGCCTTCGGTGGGTATCGACCCGGTTCCTTGACCTCTCACAAGAATCAGGGGATGCGCGTGAGGAGGTCCTGGAGTGGGAGTCGTGAGGCTGGTAGGTATCATCTGGAGGGGATGTTGGAGGTGAGCCTGACCCTCTATGCCTGCGACGCCGAGGGGGAGAGCGATGCACGTGCCTTCGCCTTGGGGGGAACGATGGACGTGATGCCTCCGAGGGGGAGATCGATGGCGCCTTGAAGTCACCGCTGTTGGAGGAAGGGTTCCCCTGCTGAGTGGAGGCTGCTCAGGAAGGGAGGTTACACGCCTTTCAATTTCCCTTAGGCGAGCTTCTTGTTGCAGCATAGCTTGAGTGCGATTGGCCAGGAGATCTAAAAGTTGACTCACATTCGAGGGCTGGACAGGTTGACTGGTACCCTCGTCAGGTAGGGTCTCGACGTTGCCCTCAGGAGTACCTTCTGGTCGGGGTGCGGGTATGGCAATACTTTGAACCCGAAGTCTGCCTCTGGCAATGCTTTGAACCCGACGTTGCCCTTAGTGAGCGCCCCCGGGGGGAGGGGGTACCTGCAAAGCCATTTCGACGCTCAAGACAGTATGAGAATAGGCTAGTGAAATTGCTAGGAAAGAGTATTGTTGTGCGAAAAGGTGATGTGCAAGTATACACAATCGCAACAAGTAATACAATGATAAATAAAGTTCGTTCCCACAGGGATTGGAATTAATCTAAGAAGTTTAAGTGATTAGAATCTTAGTGAAAAGAACTAAGTAACAAGTAAAGGTAAAGAGTTGTAAACATCATAAGTTGTGATAAAACAGTATTAAGTTTGAAGTAATTAAAGGTGAGTTGGATAGCTCAATAGTATGTAACTTCCCAAGAGTAATGTCCAGATAATATTAGACGCTGTAGCGTTAAGCGCTGTAGCGCTGCAGAGTCCGTAGACGCTGTAGCGCCTTGGTGGCGTGCCTTTCAGTCACTTTCGTCAGGGCTATGTTACAAGACTCCTATGTCTAGGCTCTAAATAAGTTTTACCCCTGTATATTAAGCTCTTACAACATTTGCCTTATGAACTATTAGTCCCCTATGTCTAGAGTTAAGTAGTGCTTCCTTTAAATGTCTTTAAAGGGTTTTCATTCATATCATTCCTTGAGTTCTCTTTGTGAACCATGTCTGTACCCACAAAGTTACCTTGTTTTAGTTGATCACTCCCAAACCAAGATTGAAAGTATTATGACACAAGGAATAAAACACAAACATCATAATATTATACAAAAGTTACTCAAGGTTCATTACATACCAAGAACAATCCAACTACAACAAAGTTAGCTCATCACAAGTTCCATCAACATAATACAACTAGAGGGTATGTATTACCGTATGAAGACAAGAGAAGAGTGGTTGCAAAAGATACACTCCAATGATCCCAAGTAGCATACAAGGGATGAAGTTGAGGCGTGAGCAAAACCTTGAATGAAGACTAGAAAAACTATGCTAAAAAATAAAAGCTAAAAGGTAGTGTATCAATGGAGAAAAGCTACTATGTCATGTGTAGTTTTTTTCTTCAAGTTACAACTACTTGTCTACGTAAGTTACCTCCTAGAGAAGCAATCTTAATTAATTTAATTATTAACTAAGTCTTAATAATAATAATAATAATAATATTACATGATGATCATAAGACTTAGATATTATCCTAAAAGTACTTTACAAAAAGTGCTAATGATGGAATACAACAACTATCACATGGGTTCCATTTAGGAGGCGCCAAGTGTAATTTAGCATCCACTTGAAAGTCAAAATATCCAGCTGAGAGGAAGCGATAAGGGTGGTGACTCATCATGTCCTCAAGTGGCCACACAAATATCTCAATGGTCAGCCGTCATATAACGCTGTAGCGTCTCCTAGATAGCATACCGCTGCAGCGCTAAAGCAAAACATCAAACATATTCACAAAGGCATTGACTATGCCCAAGGTTCAGGGAATTAACTTATAACCTATATTTATTCTAATATTCATATATTCACATATTTAAGCACTAGAATTACTTGAGAAATGAGCTTTGACTTAAGTATTAGGAGCATAAATAACCTATATAAAATAAGGTTATCAAGTATGTACCTTGTAAATGGCTATGCGAGCCGGTATTTATAGGAAATCGATGTTCGTTTGTGGATCGTCGGATATGTGGAAGCGATCTGAACCATCTATGCGTGGTGGCTTTACTTGGGCTTGTATGTTGTGGATATGGGCCGAATCGATTGGGCCGATCCATATCCAATTGCTAAACGCACCTCTTGGTTTTGCTAAATGGACCTCTTGGTCCAGTCCAGAACAATTTATTAATTCATTATTTGTTAGGTTTCAATATGATTCAAAGTTCTATCCAGATGCTGAAGTATCTTATGGTTTATATGAGACTATTGAAAGAATGGTGCCAGATAGAAGAATAAGGTTTCAAATTGATCAACAACTTGAGGAGTTCAAGAAAAGCTTGGGACTTTTTGGAAGGAGCATGGCAAAAGATACTAGAGACAAAAAACAGCCTGGTGAGTTAAACATATTTACATAATGATCATGAATCGTGTTTTGAAAAAACATGGCAGCAAGCAAGTATATAATTGTTTTATGTTGCATTTGGTTTGGATAGCTCTTTGGTGGGAAAGCTATGGTGGAGAGTGCAAGGAACTACAAAAGGTGGCGATGAGAGTTTTGAGCCTCACTTGTAGTGCTACTGGATGTGAAAGAAATTGGAGTACATTTGATCAAATTCTTACTAAGAGAAGAAGTCGCTTAGAGCAACAAAGATTAAATGCCCTTGTTTATGTTAAGTATAATCTTCAACTTGAGATGAGACAGAAGGTTAGGGAGGAGAGAGGAGATATATATGATCCTATATGCTTATCTGAAATTGAATCTGATGATGAGTGGATTTGTGAAAAGGAGGAGCCTAGCTTACCAATGGATACTACATGGATGGACATACATGAGTCATTTACTCTTGAAGAGGGAGCTCCATCCAATAAAAGAAAGAGAGATCCAAGAAACTTGAATAAGGCAAACAAGAAAGGAAATGATGAAATTGAAGAGATTGTTGAAGATGGAGATGAAGAGGAAGAGAATGAAATACTTGAGGCCGAGGATAAACTAAGTGATGTTGATCTTGGACCGGATGATGATCACAATGAGACTAGAAACTAGAGCTTATTTAGGATTGAAAACATTTGTTTTTTATTGATGAATTGAGTTTTGAAGTATTTTGGAGTTTATATATGATATATTATATCATATTGTTTTGCTTATGCTATTTATTTTTTACTAAATTTGTCTTTTTTTTGTTCATGTATCTTACGATACACGATACGATACGATACACGATACAAAATTTGAAAACTCTAGACCTTTGGGGGAATAATTTTGTTGAAAATGACCTTGATTGGCTTTCTCACCTTTTTAATTTGAGATACCTTGATTTGTCATATATGAATCTTAGTCAACCAAGTGATTGCCTATTGATTTGAGATACCTTTTTAATTTGAGATACCTTGATTTGTCATATATGAATCTTACTAAAATCCCTTCCCTATTGAGCTTTATTTATATTCCTGTAGGCTCAACCAAGTGATTCCTACATCCATTCCCCACATAAATTCTTCAACTTCCCTTAAAACACTCATTCCTGGTGGTTTTTCAAGCATGATTTCACTTCAATATTTATATCTCTCTTTTAATGAATTTGAGGGTAGTATCCCAAAATCCATTCAGAATTTGTGTCAACTCAAAGAGCTAGACATGAGATCCAACAAATTAACTGGTCAACTTAGTGAAAACATACCACAGTTAAATTGTGTACAACAAAATTTAGAGTCGTTGGATCTGAGCAATAACCCTTTTAGTAATGGGCTACTTCCTAATTTTTCATGGATTTCAACCTTGAAGTCATTATCTCTTCGTAATACAAATATTGTTGGACCATTACCACACTCAATTGCTCACTTTCCTTACCTTGCATCTTTGGTAGAATTGGATCTTTCCCAAAATCAATTAAAGGGTGCACTTCCATATGATATTGGCCAACTTTCTAAACTTAGGAGTTTGTCTCTCTCTTCGAATAAGCTGACTGGTGTCATTAGGGAAACACATCTATCAAACCTATCAAGTTTACAACATCTGAAAATTCACTTCCATTCAACCTGAGTTTAAAATGGGTTCCACCTTTCCAATTGGTTACATTATATGCATCATCATGCAATTTCGGTCCAAAATTTCCAACATGGCTCAAACATCAAATGAAACTTCATACAGCTCCAAGGCAACATTCCATCAAGTTTGTGTGATATGCCATTTCTTCAAGTATCGGATCTCTCTAAAAATAATATTACTGGGGAAATTCCACAATGCCTCAATAACATAACTGTCTTGTCAAATATGTTGTTTCCAAGAAAAGACATTAGCTATCTCACATTCGGAATTATCTTTGGTCATGAATATGAAATTGGCTCTTTCGCTAACAAAGCAATATTTGCATGGAAAGAAGCAGATAGAGAATATGGGAAAAATCATAGCACAGCACAACTCGTGTCATTAGCTAGCTTAAATGTTTCAGGAAATCATCTCACAAGATTCATTCCAAACAACATTGGTCAAATGTAAAACCTGGAATCACTAGACTTGTCAAGAAATAATCTTAGTGGTAGAATGCCAGGAAGCTTTTCAAATTTGACTTATCTTAGTTACATGAACCTCTCTTTCAACAACTTGTATGGGAAAATTCCAACGGGCACTCAACTACAATCTTTTGAAGATCCCTCTACATATATGGGGAACAATGGGCTTTGTGGACCACCACTCACAAACCATTGCTTGGGGGATGTGATTTCACCAACAAGCAGCTCTGATTTTAATAGCTTCTAGAACAAATACAAACATACTCCCAAGGACACTTCCATCTAAAACCAAGTTCTGGTCAAATCAACCTTGTCTGAAACCTCGATTCGCATAAGAAACCTCGATCTGCATGCCTTGGAAACGCTTCTTCAAATGCATTCAAGATTTCATAACATACTTACATGGTTATCATACATGTTGTCCAACAAATCTTCAACATCTCTAGTATTTCATACCGACAAAGACATTCATCAAATTCAAGCGCACCTTTTGGCTGAAGAGATTGTCGTTAAAAGTGTTGTAAAGAGAGAACTCAAGAGCTAATGGAGCTTGCAGTGATAGAAAGAGGCCGTGCAAAGTGGTATTCAAATAAGAAAAAGTTGAAATAGCAATGGAAAAGAGAGACGAATAACATGAAATTGGTATCTAATTTTAGCATCGCTCTCACTTAGACACAAAATTAGAAACAAATTTTGCCAAATCCCACATATAAAATTCCGTCTGATATTTCAAATTTTTATAGTGTATCAAATTTTTGAATACATTTGTGCCTCCTATAAATTGCAGCATATGCATGACAGTTTGAGGGTGCAAAAAGTGATTATAGCGGCATCAAGGTGGCACTAATGCCCTTCTTGTGTTTCACCATATTTATATTGAGCAATGGATAGGTACAAAAAGTGAAGATTCATATATGTTTTATCCAAATGCTTAAATATATGTTTAGTCTCTGCAAATACACGTTTGATCCAATGTAATTCCTGTAAAAATAAAACTTTTTTTTGCCCTTGTTAATATACTTTTGATCCAATTTAGTCTTTGTAAAAATAAAATTTTGTTTCTCCTCGCTACAAATATACTTTTTATCTAGTTTGGTCCATGTAACGTTACAAAAATTTGATTTTAGTCTCTTCAATATGAGCGAAAAAAGGACTAAAATCAAATAAAATATTTCACATAATACAGGGATCAAACTGGATAAAACATATAATTGCAAAGACAAAAATCAAAAGTTTACTTTTACAAGGACTAAATTGGATCAAATGTATATTTACAAGGTGATAAGTCTCAAATTTAGAGGAGGTTTAAAGATGATGAAATTGTGGCTCTATCCGAGGAGTGTAGTGCCATAATACAAAACAAGCTTCCTCAGAAGTTGAAGGATCCTGGGAGCTTCACCCTCCCGTGCACAATTGGTGAAGAAAAGGTTGATAAGGCACTGTGTGATTTGGGGGCGAGCATAAACTTAATGCCCCTAGCCATGTGAAGGAAACTAGGTGGAGGAGAAGTGAAACCAACCACTATGACCTTGCGTCTTGCTGACAGGTCTATCAGGAACCCTTATGGGGTTGTAGAGGATGTCCTAGTCAAGGTCGGCAAATTCCTCTTTCCAGTAGACTTTGTAATTTTGCAACTGGATGGGGATACAGATGTCAAAAGCTCCATGAATGGAGACAATGACATTCAGTTCATTCTGGGAAGACCCTTCCTGGCGACCAGTAGGGCAGTAATTGATGTGGATGAAGGGACGGTGAAATTGAGGGTCCAAGATGAATCTGAGACCTTCAACGTGCTTGAGTACACAGCCCCGATGAAGGAAAAAGAAGAGTGTCACTGCATTGAGACCACTAATTCCAAGATGGTTGGGAAAAAATCTACCACCCAACCCGTGAGTAGCCACCTGCTGTCTGAAAGGACGTGAAGGAAGCTACAAGTACATCTGGTAAGAACTGTAAGATGGAAGTGGAGTATGCCAAGGGAGTGCTGGAAGAGGCACTGAAAAAGCTGAATGCTCCACCGGAGCCAAACTGAGTCATCTTCTGACAACCGTCAAGCTAGTGACGTTAAAGAAGCGCTGAGTGGGAGGCAACCCACTGTGAGGTAACAAGTATTTATTTTCGTTTAATTTCAAGTTTGCAATGTAGTTTTAATTTGTTGTTAGTCTTAGGAAAAAACTGTGTTCGGTCAAATTCTCTTCGCAAAAAAAGAAGGATTTCAAAGAAAAAAACATACTGTTTGATTTCGCGTCGCGAATGAAGGCATCGCGTCGCGACTGTTTAAAAAAATTTTCAGCAAAAATTCTTTCTGTTTGATTTCGCGACGCGATAAGGACGCGTCGCGATGCGACGCCAATTTGCCTAATAACCAGGCAGACCGAACACAGCCAAAACCAAAAAAAATATTCTCCCCTTTTGCGCAAATTGCAAGCATTCTCCACCTCTAATTCAATTTTGGCACTCAACGTGTGAAAGAGCACATAATTTTGCATCCCTAACACTCTCCAGGTATGATAATCCTCACCATTACTTCTTAATTCTGGATTTGTGATGGTATATTTTGAATTAGGATAGAAATTATTTGTTTTTTAGAGTGTAGGAGAGGTGTTTGATGAAATGCTTGAATAAAAATTTTTTGTGTAGCCAAGGTGTTTGTGAAAATGCCCAAGTGAGTTTTGGCTAAGCAACCCAACTGTTTGTGAAAATGCCTAAGTGAATTCTATTTTTGGTTGCTAACCTGTGCTTTAATTTTGTCAATGATCATTAAACCTTAGGGTAGTTGACTAGTGATGAGAAATTTTTATGGCCTGTTTTTGTTAGATTCTCTACTGTGAGTGGGGACCACACCAGGGACCCACCGAGACCTAACAATTTGTGCTGGATTCTGTTTTATTTCATTAACAGGTCATTACAGGTAAACAGAAATGATGATGCAAAGCAAGGCAGACACCTCCAAGAAAAGGTGAGGGGAACCCTCAATTGAGGTTGACAGATGATAACCTTATTTTATATAGGTTATTTATGCTCCTAATACTTAAGTTATGCTTATTTCTCAAGTAATTTTAGTACTTAAATATGTGAATATATGAATACTAGGATAAATATAGGTTATAAGTCAATTCCTTAAAACTTGGGCATAGTTAATGTCTTTGTGAATATTTTTGATGTTTTGCTTTAGCGCTGCAGCGTGTGCTATCAAGAAAGCGCTACAGCGTTATATGACGGCTGACCATTGAGATATTTGTGTGGCCACTTGAGGACATGATGAGTCACCACCCTTATCTCTTCCTTTCAGCTGGAATTGTTGACTTTCAAGTGGATGCTAAATTACACTTGGCGCCTCCTAAATGGAACCCATGTGATAGTTGTTGTATTCCATCATTACCACTTTTTGTAAAAGTGCTTTAGGGATAATATCTAAGTCTAATAATCATCATGTAATATTATTATATTATTAAGACTTAGATATTAATTAGATTAATTAAGATTGCTTCACCAAGAGGCAATGTACGTAGAGACAAGTGTGGTAACTTGGAAGGAGGACTACGCACATAAAAAGTAGCTATTCTCCATTGATACAGATATGAGAGCTATTATTTTGATAGCATAGTTTTCTAAGTTCTCATTCAAGGTTTTGCTCACGCCTCAACTTCATCTCTTGTATCCTACTTGGGAACATTGGAGTGCATCTTTTGCAACCACTCTTCTCTTGTCTTCATACGGTAATACATACTCTCTAGTTGTATTATGTTGATGGAACTTGCGATGAGCTAACTTTGTTGTAGTTGGATTGTTCTTGATATGTAATGAACCTTGAGTAACTTTTGTATAATATTATGATGTTTGTGTTTTATTCCTTGTGTCATAATACTTTCAATCTTGGTTTGGGAATGATCAACTAAAACAAGGTAACTTTGTGGGTACAGACATGGTTCACAAAGAGAACTCAAGGAATGATATGAATGAAAACCCTTTAAAGACATTTAAAGGAAGCACTACTTAACTCTAGACATAGGGGAGTAGTAGTTCATAAGGCAAATGTTGTAGGAGCTTAATATACAGGGGTAAAACTTATTTAGAGCCTAGACATAGGAGTCTTGTAACATAGCCCTGACGAAAGTGACTGAAAGGCACGCCACCAAGGCGCTACAGCGTCTAAGGATTCTGAAGCGCTACAACGCTTAACGCTACAGCGTCTAATATTATCTAACATTACTCTTGGGGACTTACATAACTATTGAGCTATCCAACTCACTTTTAATTACTGCAAACTTAATACTGTTTTATCACAACTTACAATGTTACAACTTTTTACCTTTACTTGTTACTTAATTCTTTTCACTAAGATTCTAATCACTTAAACTTCTTAGATTAATTCCAATCCCTGTGGGAACGAACTTTACTTATCAATATATTACTTGCTGCGATTGTGTATACTTGCACATCACCTTTTCGCACAACAAGTTTTTGGCGCCGTTGCCGGGGATTGCATTTAATTTTCATTGTTTAAGTTTTTAGTAAACTTAGTGCCTATTTTACACTGGTGTGTTGTTTCTTGTTACTGCAGCAGTAAGCGCTACAGCGTATGCCCAGGTCTCAACCACCAGAATTTGAACCATACTCAGAACCAGAGAGAAGGTTCAGGAAGCTAAGACATCTTCACAGGCTTAGACCCACCATGTCAGAACATAGTCATAGAACCAATTCTGGTAGAGCTACCACTCGACATGGCAGATCTAGCTCTGGTAGAGGAGGAACTGAACCAGGTGGAAGGGGTAGAGGTAGACATCAGCAGCCACCCACTCCAACCTTACATGACCAAGAGGACTGGTATAGACATCAATTCATAAATGAAGGACCTGCTCAAATGGTAAATGACAGAGATAGACCAATGAGGGACTATGCTGTGTTTGATCCACAAACCATGGAGACAAGCATAGCAAGACCTACTCTCAACACAGCTCAGTTTGAATTCAAACCTATGATGTTCCAAATGTTGCAAACAGTGGGACAGTTTGGTGGTGCTCCTCAAGAGGACCCATATTTACACTTAAAGCAATTTTTGGAAGTCTGCAGTAACTTCATCATTCCAGGGGTAAGTGATGATGCATTCAGATTAAAACTTTTTCCTTATTCCTTGAAGGATAGAGCAAAGGCCTGGTTAACTTCTCTTGAGCCTAACTCTATCCATACTTGGAATGAAATGGCTGGGAAATTCTTAGCAAAATACTTTCCCCCAAGTAAGAATGCAAGAATGAGGAATGAGGTTACTGCATTCAGACAAAGAGATGCTGAAACACTGTTTGAGGCATGGGAGAGATGGAAAGAGCTGTTGAGAAAGTGCCCTCATCATGGTATACCTGTGATTATCCAAATGGAGACCTTCTACAATGGACTAGATCCAACAACCAGACAAATGCTAGATGCTTCTTCAGGGGGTGTGTTGTTGAAAACCTCCTATAATGAGGCATGTGAACTGATTGATGACATTGCCACAAATAGCTATCAATGGCCTACAGAAAGGTTAGCTTAGCAAAAGAAGGTAGCTGGTGTGCATGAAGTAAGTGAAGTTTCTGCTTTATCTGCACAGGTTGCCTCTCTTACTAACATGATAAAATCTATGAGCACATCAAACGCTGTAGCGGTTACCGCTGCAGCGGTACATGAACCTACAGTAGCTGTTATTGAGCAAGCCTCTCCAGGGTCAGTAAGCTGTGTATATTGTGGAGGAGAGCATTTGTATGAAGAATGTCCTGGTAATCCTGTCTCTGTGAACTTTGTGGG
Organism: Astragalus membranaceus; assembly: GCA_039519185.1. Lineage (NCBI taxonomy): Eukaryota > Viridiplantae > Streptophyta > Magnoliopsida > Fabales > Fabaceae > Astragalus > Astragalus membranaceus. The sequence continues at coordinate 14,744,395 of CM076852.1, forward strand.
TTTCAATAAAAACAATAATCCCTATTCAAATACATATAATCCTAGTTGGAAGAACCACCCCAATTTCAGATGGGGAGCCAACAATGCAACAGCACCTAATTATAGTGCTCCAGCAAATCCACCAGGATTCCCTGCTCAGAATTACCAAAGACAGAATGCCCCTGTGATAGATAATTCATTAGAAGGATTGATGAAAGGTTTCATGAGTGATTGTAAGACAGCCCTGAAAACTCATGAAGCTTCCATTAAAAATCTAGAAGTGCAGATGGGGCAGATGGCTAATGTCCTTTCCCAAAGAATTAGTGGATCATTACCATCCACTACAGAAGCTTCAACTTCAGGTACTGCAGGGAAGGAGCATGTAAAAGCTATAACCTTAAGGAGTGGGAGAGATTTGATAGGATCTTCAACTGTTTCAGATGATGAAAAAAACCAAAATTCTGAAAAACAAAAAGAACCTACAACAGGCGCTATAGCGCCTGAACCTACCGCTACAGCGCCTGTTGTTGAGAGAACACCACCACCACCCAAAATTATTCCAACATACCCAGATCCTCCATATCCTCAAAGACTTCGAAAGGCTCATGAAGACAAGCAATTCAACAAATTCATAGAAGTCCTTAAACAATTGCACATTAATGTTCCTTTGGTGGAGGCTCTCCAACAAATGCCTAACTATGCAAAGTTTATGAAGGATGTGCTTAGTAAGAGGAGGAGACTAGGGGAGTTTGAAACAGTGGCAATGACTGGGGAATGCAGCATGTTGATGCAAAACAAGCTCCCACCCAAATCAAAGGATCCTGGCAGTTTTACTATACCATGCTCAATTGGAAACTTTTACTCTGGCCGTGCCCTATGTGATTTGGGAGCCAGCATAAATCTCATGCCTTAGTCCATATACACTCAGCTAGGAGTGGGAACTGCCAGACCTACCTCACTTACACTGCAACTTGCTGATAGAACTCTTGCATATCCAGAAGGAATCTTAGAAGATGTTCTAATAAAGGTAGACAAATTTGTATTTCCTGTTGATTTTGTAATCTTAGACTTTGATGCAGATAAAGAGGTACCCATCATATTGGGAAGACCATTCTTGGCCACTGGAAGAACTTTGATAGATGTGCAAAGAGGAGAATTGATCATGATCAATGACCAAGAAGTCAAGTTCAACATTCTCAATGCTATGAAATTTCCAGATCCCAATATTGAAGAGTGCTCCTTTGTGTCTGTTATTGATAAAGTAGTTCAAGATCACTTCCAGAAAAGCACAGATCATCTGAGGCAATTACTGAACAACAGTAAAGATACATGGTCTGATACAGAAGCTACAGGAGAGGAGGAACAGACAGCCAAAGAAATTTGGGCTAAGAAATATGAATCTTTGGAGCAGGAGAATTCAGACATAAGAAAGGATCTCCCCTCCACTGAACAACCACCAACTCTGGAACTTAAAGATTTACCTTCACACCTCAAATATGCTTATCTAGGTAACAATAGTACTTTGCCTGTTATAATTGCTGCTGACCTTTCTGAAAAGCAGGAACAGGATCTGATTCAGACGCTACAGCGGCATAAAAAAGCAATTGGTTGGCAAATGTCAGACATAAAAGGTATCAGTCCAACCATTTGTATGCACAGAATAGTGTTAGAAGAAGACTCTAAAAATTACATTAAGGGGCAGAGGAGGTTGAATCCAATTATGAAAGAGGTGGTGAAGAAGGAAATCATCAAGTGGTTGGATGCAGGTATTGTATACCCTATTTCTGACAGTGCATGGGTTAGTCCTGTGCAGTGTGTGCCAAAGAAGGGAGGGGTAACAGTAATAACAAATGAAATGAATGAGCTGCTTCCAACCAGAAAGATAACAGGCTGGAGAATATGCATGGATTATAGGAGGTTGAATAAGGCAACTAGAAAGGACCATTTTCCATTACCTTTCATTGACCAGATGCTGGACAGGCTAGCAGGTAAAGAATTTTATTGCTTTCTTGATGGTTATTCAGGTTATAACCAGATTGCAATATTACCTGAGGACCAGCAGAAAACTACTTTCACTTGTCCATATGGCACCTTTGCTTTTAGAAGGATGCCATTTGGCCTGTGTAATGCACCTGCCACTTTTCAAAGGTGTATGATGGCAATTTTCTCTGATTACATTGAAAGATCCATGGAAGTCTTCATGGATGATTTCTCTGTGTTTGGAGAAACATTCCATCTATGCTTATCCAACTTGGAAGAAATCTTGATTAAATGCGAAGAAACTAACCTTGTGCTGAACTGGGAGAAATGCCATTTTATGGTGCAAGAAGGTATAGTTTTGGGGCATAAGGTATCCAAAAAAGGATTGGAAGTGGACAAGGCTAAAATAGAGGTCATTGAGAAGCTATCTCCTCCAACAAACATCAAAGGTATTAGAAGCTTTTTGGGGCATGCTGGATTTTATAGGAGATTCATAAAAGATTTTTCAAAAATCTCCAAACCCTTGTGCCAACTGTTACAGCATGATAACCCCTTTATATTTGATGAAACATGCATATTAGCCTTTGATAAATTAAAAAAAGCTTTAATAACAGCACCAGTTATTATAGCTCCTGACTGGAGTAAGCCTTTTGAGCTTATGTGTGATGCTAGTGACTTTGCCATTGGAGCTGTCCTTGGGCAAAGGTATGATAAAATTTTTCACTCTATATATTATGCTAGCAAGACACTTGTAGAAGCCCAATTGAATTACACAGTCACTGAAAAAGAACTATTAGCTGTAGTCTTTGCATTTGATAAGTTTAGATCATATTTGGTTGGCACCAAGGTAATAGTCTTCACAGACCATTCAGCCATTAAATATTTGATAACAAAAAAAGATGCAAAGTCTAGGCTAATTAGGTGGGTTCTCCTACTCCAAGAATTTGATTTAGAAATAAGGGACAAAAAGGGAGTGGAGAACCAAGTTGCTGATCATCTTTCTAGATTAGAAAGAGACATTGCAGGTACAGCAGGTGGGGAGATTAAGGAATACTTTCCAGATGAGCAACTGTTGGCAATGACTGATAACTCAATAACCGCTGTAGCGGTCAATGTAACAACACTTGACGCTGTAGCGGCTGAACCAGCAACACCTTGGTATGCTGACATAGTAAACTTTCTGGTTAGCAAGGTGGTACCTGCTGAGATGACTTATCAGCAAAGAAGAAGGTTCTTCCACACAATGAAACAATATTATTGGGATGAACCTTTTCTATACAAGAAATGTCAAGACCAGTTAATGAGGAGATGCCTAGCAGAGGAAGAACAAATGCAAGTGCTACAGCACTGCCATTCTGCACCATGTGGTGGGCATTTTGGTGGTGTTAGAACTGCTGCAAAGGTATTGCAATCTGGCTACTTTTGGCCTTCACTTTTCAAAGATGCTCAAGACTTTGTTAAAAAATGTAACAGGTGCCAAAGAACAGGGAATATTTCAAACAAACATGAAATGCCTTTAACAAACATTCTAGAGGTTGAACTCTTTGATGTTTGGGGAATGGATTTCATGGGACCTTTTCCCCCTTCTCATGGAAACCTATACATTTTAGTAGCAGTAGACTATGTTTCAAAATGGGTGGAAGCTGTTGATTTACCCAACAATGATGCAAGGTCTGTGAGCAAATTTTCATTGAAAAACATTTTCACTCGTTTTGGAACTCCTAGAGCCATCATAAGTGATGAGGGATCTCATTTTTGTAATAAACTAATTGAGACCCTATTGGCTAAATATGGAGTCAAACATAAAATAGCAACTGCTTATCATCCACAAACTAGTGGTCAAACTGAATTGTCAAATAGAGAAATAAAAAGAATGTTGGAAAAAATGGTAGGGCCTTCAAGGAAAGAATGGTCAATACATCTAGATGATGCTTTATGGGCCTACAGAACAGCTTATAAAACACCTTTGGGGATGTCCCCCTATAGGTTGGTTTATGGGAAGTCCTGTCACCTACCAATTGAACTTCAACACAAGGCCCATTGGGCTCTAAAAAAACTCAATTTTGACTACAAGAAAGCAGGAGATGCTAGATTGCTGCAATTGAATGAATTGGAAGAACTTAGGCATTTTGCCTATGAGAATGCAGCAATCTATAAAGAGAAAACCAAGGTGTGGCATGATCAAAAACTGATAAAAAGAGATCTCACAGAAGGAGGACAGGTATTGCTTTACAACTCCAGGTTAAGATTGTTTCCTGGAAAGTTAAAATCCAGGTGGTCAGGCCCTTTTCAATTAATGAAAATATATAGCCATGGGGCTGTGGACCTCTATGATGTAACAACCAATACCACCTTCAAAGTGAATGGCCAAAGGGTTAAACAATATTTTGGTGAAAATGTGGTAAGGGACAAAACCACAATTGAGCTTAAAGATCTCTAATTTGAAAGAGAAAGTCTGGCTGCAGACTTTAAAAGCAAGCACTCTTGGGAGGCACCCCAAGAATTCTAACAAAATTGTTATGTTTATTTTCTATGCAGGAAGTTAGGATAAACGCTGTAGCGGTTACTTGTAACAACAACGCTGTAGCACTTGTTCTAAATCAGGGCTGGGTGAGGTCAAACAAAAAAATAAAAAGATCTTGCTCAGGATGAGCTGGCACTGTACCCCCATCCTTAGCCTGACAAGCACGTGCACCTACTCACCTGCCATTGTCAAATCAACAGTTTCATCTTCTCTCTCCCACTTCACTCACAAAACCGTAACTTTAATATCTACAACTCCCCACGCCACCATTTTCTTTTCTCTTTCTCTTTCCTTTATCGCAGAAACTGCTCGCAACCGTTACAACCACCACTCATAAACTTCCACTCCTTCTTCTTCCTTCGTCCCAACACACACCAACATTTCCCAAAACGCCCAGAAACAAATACGCAAAACCCTTAACCAACCATGACCAAAAAGCAAGCCGCACTCAAACGATCTGGTAAGGGAGCTACTAAGAAACCAGAACCCTCAAATCCTACGAAAAACACCATGTCTAAGGCAACTCAAGATCCTCAGAGGTTTTGGAAGATGGATTTCATAGCTGAAAGAGGATTCAAGACAGAAAATGCTCCTGATGCGTTTTCAACCGCTGTCACATCGCTGGGATGGGAGAGCTTCATCAAGCATCGCAAAGATTACATGACATCTTTTGTACGAGAGTTCTATTCTGGCATTGAAGAACCTAAGGAGGGAAAGCCTCAAACCCATTCACTGGTAAGAGGAGAAACTGTAAACTTCAACTCCAGAACAATCAATGATATCTTCCATTTGGGCTATCATGGAAAAGCGCTGGAAACTAAAGTTCTGAACTGGGGAGATGAGGAAATGGAAGCTGTTCGAAGAAGGATTTGTGTGGAAGGATCAACTTGGGACAAATTTGGAGCTGAATACAAAATTAAAAAAGCCCATCTATGTGAAGAAGCAAATCTGTGGTGTAGTTTTATCAAACACTCCCTGCTGCCTACATCTCACACAACATTTGTGGAGAAAGAAAGACTCATTGTCATTGATGCTATAATGGCAGGGGAAAAGATAGACGTGGGCAGATTGATAGCAAGAGAGATAGAGAAGTGCAGAGTTAAAAAGGGAGGTAATTTATATTTTCCTTGTTTAATTTCTGAGTTGTGTCTGGAGGCTGATGTAGAAGTAGAAATGAAAGAAGAAAGAAGATCCCCTCTTGGGGCATTTCCTTGCATTTTCAAAGTTAAGCAGAAACCTGCCGCTGCAGCGTCTTCTGACTCTCAAGCGCTACAGCGCTTAGAGCTGAAGCAGCAGGTCCTCTGCAAATTTGTGAAAGAAAAATTTGACTGGGAAAAAGCATTGTATGCTCAAATATCCAAAGGAAAAACATCAATTCCCCCTCCTCAATTCCCTGATTGGCTGCTGGAAGAAGAGACAACTAAAAAGCAAGAGAAAAAGGGAGTTAGGGCAGAAAAGAAAAAGGTTGTGGCTAGTCCATCAAAGAAAGCAAAGGCTAGTCCAGCAAAGAAAACAAAGCCTAGCCCAGCCAAGAAAGTGCAAAAAGCTGTAGTAGAGGAGGAAAGCCTGGATTCTGATGACATTGAGAACATTAGTGAGGAAGATGAAGAAGAAACAATTGCAGTTATGAAAGAGATGGAAAAGCAAGATGATGAAGAATCATCAGGAGAGGAGAGTAAGTTTGAAGAAGAAACTGAGAGTGGGGAAGAGGAGCAAGCTGAAGAAATACAATGTGATCCAACCCCAAGCCCAAAGAAACCAAAAACCACACCTTCCAAACCAACCCCTACTGCCAATCCACCATCAACCCCCACCACCATCCCTGAACATACCAAACCAACACCTAAGAAAACACCTGCCAAGCAAGTAACACCAAAGAAGCCTGAACCAAAACAGCCAGCACCAAAAGAAAAACCCACTGAGCAGCTCAAGAAAATTTATCAGTCATACATAAAGCCTAGAAGAGCCACAGGTGTCAAACTGGCTGAGTACCCAGAAGAAGGTATTCAACCAGTAGGCGCTGCAGCAACTATGTCTGCAGTACCTAGTGACCCATTGCCTGAGGTGCATCTCGCAGAAGAGGAATCTGAAAAAGAGGCTGCTGAGGAGCTGGTGAATATGCAGGATGAAACAGAGCCAGTGCTGGAAGAACAGGTGGAAGAAGAGGAGCAAGAGCAAACAGAAGAGGAAGAAGAAGTGCAGGAATCAGACGCTGCAGCGGCAGCAGTTCAGGAAGCAAGCGCTGCAGCGCCACCAACCGCTGTAGCGGCTGAAAGCCCTGCTCCACCTCAGCCAAAGAAGAAGAAGGCAGAAAAAGGAGCCCCAGCACCTTCAAGAGCCAGTAAGAGGCTCAAGAAGGCCTAATAAGGCAAGAATTGTTGGCTTCTTATGCCGGTTATGTATTTTGTATCTTATTTTGTTGTTGTTCTAAGGCCTCTCCCTTTCTTGTCAAGCAAGCAGTGAGGACACTGCTGATTTTAATTTCTGGGGGAGGACCCTATGGTTAACAGTGTTTTTAAATTAAGTACAATGATGTTTTTAAATATTTAGTATAATTATGCCATATTTTGCATGTGTTGCATGTTTTATATTTTGTATGCTTGAATGGGAAGTATGATTAGCTGCATGTTTTAAATTTCTTAGTAAGCAAAAGCTGATTCATATAGCCAAATATAAATAACAATTTTTGAGTAAGGCAGCATTGTGTAAACAATGAAATGATGTTCTTGCTGCTTTTACACAAAATCCAAGCTTAGTGAAAAACCTAGTCAGCCAGGAATAATCTAAGGATAAAGTCAAGTTTTGGATAACCAAAGGGTTAGTCAAGTTTTCATTAAAAATTGAGAGTTGTTTTAAAAGCTAAGTTTGGGGGAGCATCGGTTATGTTAAGGCTAGGAACAAAAGATGATAAATTGGTCTTTGCAAAATGAAAAATAAAAATGAATGTGGTCTGGAAAAAGTTGCAAAATATCTTAAATAAATTGCTGAGCTGTTCCAAAAAGCATAAAAAAGAAAATGCAAATAAGGAGCTCAGTAATGAAGATAGCATCTAGTTTTAATCATAAAATCTAGCGCTACAGCGTCTACGGACTTTGAAGCGCTACAGCGTTTGATCACTAGACCAAAAGTTTATGCACCGACCAATAATCTGAAAAATGCCTAATTAAAGCCCTTTGCTGTGCTTTGAAGCCCCTCAGATCTTGTGAGAAATTGTTATTCCACTCTTCTTTTTGAAAACATTCTTTGCCTAACCCAAAAGAAATCCATTCTTCCCAAACCTTAGAGAGATTCTGAAATTAACTAGGGACTAAGTTGAGCTTTGATATCACACACTCACAACTGAGCAGTAATGATTCTATTTGAGTTGTGGACCACTATGGTGTGTGAAAATGATAAGATTTAGCTTTTGAATAAATCCTGTTTAATTTAAAAGCTGCAGCTAGTTATATAAGAACTTTATCTTGTTCAAGTGTCATTCCTTGGGGACAAGCAATGGTTTAAGTTTGGGGGTGTGATAACCTTATTTTATATAGGTTATTTATGCTCCTAATACTTAAGTTATGCTTATTTCTCAAGTAATTTTAGTACTTAAATATGTGAATATATGAATACTAGGATAAATATAGGTTATAAGTCAATTCCTTAAAATTTGGGCATAGTTAATGTCTTTGTGAATATTTTTGATGTTTTGCTTTAGCGCTGCAGCGTGTGCTATCAAGAAAGCGCTACAGCGTTATATGACGGCTGACCATTGAGATATTTGTGTGGCCACTTGAGGACATGATGAGTCACCACCCTTATCTCTTCCTTTCAGCTGGAATTGTTGACTTTCAAGTGGATGCTAAATTACACTTGGCGCCTCCTAAATGGAACCCATGTGATAGTTGTTGTATTCCATCATTACCACTTTTTGTAAAAGTGCTTTAGGGATAATATCTAAGTCTAATAATCATCATGTAATATTATTATATTATTAAGACTTAGATATTAATTAGATTAATTAAGATTGCTTCACCAAGAGGCAATGTACGTAGAGACAAGTGTGGTAACTTGGAAGGAGGACTACGCACATAAAAAGTAGCTATTCTCCATTGATACAGATATGAGAGCTATTATTTTGATAGCATAGTTTTCTAAGTTCTCATTCAAGGTTTTGCTCACGCCTCAACTTCATCTCTTGTATCCTACTTGGGAACATTGGAGTGCATCTTTTGCAACCACTCTTCTCTTGTCTTCATACGGTAATACATACTCTCTAGTTGTATTATGTTGATGGAACTTGCGATGAGCTAACTTTGTTGTAGTTGGATTGTTCTTGATATGTAATGAACCTTGAGTAACTTTTGTATAATATTATGATGTTTGTGTTTTATTCCTTGTGTCATAATACTTTCAATCTTGGTTTGGGAATGATCAACTAAAACAAGGTAACTTTGTGGGTACAGACATGGTTCACAAAGAGAACTCAAGGAATGATATGAATGAAAACCCTTTAAAGACATTTAAAGGAAGCACTACTTAACTCTAGACATAGGGGAGTAGTAGTTCATAAGGCAAATGTTGTAGGAGCTTAATATACAGGGGTAAAACTTATTTAGAGCCTAGACATAGGAGTCTTGTAACATAGCCCTGACGAAAGTGACTGAAAGGCACGCCACCAAGGCGCTACAGCGTCTAAGGATTCTGAAGCGCTACAGCGCTTAACGCTACAGCGTCTAATATTATCTAACATTACTCTTGGGGACTTACATAACTATTGAGCTATCCAACTCACTTTTAATTACTGCAAACTTAATACTGTTTTATCACAACTTACAATGTTACAACTTTTTACCTTTACTTGTTACTTAATTCTTTTCACTAAGATTCTAATCACTTAAACTTCTTAGATTAATTCCAATCCCTGTGGGAACGAACTTTACTTATCAATATATTACTTGCTGCGATTGTGTATACTTGCACATCACCTTTTCGCCCAACAACAGATTCAAATCCCTCGAGCACGAAGAGCGGTACCAGCAGGTCGTCAAAGGCAAGAAGATAAATTCTGAGAGGGCCTTTGACCTCTCCACAGATGAGTTACCGATTATTACTTTCACACTGCGGGAGTTGGGGTGGCTTCCACTCAATTTAATGATTAAGCAGGCGAACCAGAGCCTGGTCAGGGAGTTCTACTCCAATGCCTACTGGGAGGAGGAGAAGGACAAGTCTACATCAGTTTATGTCAGAGGCAAGACTGTGTCCTACTCTCCGGACAGCATCAACAGCCTGCTTGGCCTACCTACAGATACCTACTGTGCTATGTGCCACGCTGCCGTCAACCCCAGAAGGATTGATTATGAGGGGACATTAAGAGAGTTGTGCCGTTCAGGGGCACAATGGGCCGGATCCCAGACCCTTCCACGCCGCTTTTGCAATATGGGACTGACGCCAATCCCGAAGGCCTGGAATGCATTTTTTAACCAGTCGATCATCTCTTGTTCCAATTCCACTGATGTGAAGGTCAAGGTCGTCATGGGGCTATTGGCTATTATGAGAGGCCAGAGGGTGAACCTGGGGAGAGCCATATCTGAGAGCATTGCAGAGATAGTCAGATGTCCTAGGGCAAGATTGGGGCATGCCTCTGTGATCCATGCTTTATGTATACAACAGGGCTGTCCTGAGTACCCTGATGATTTACTAGTTTACCCCAGGGAGCCCATCACTGCAGCCTGGATAATGAAGCAGCCCGATGGGCCTATGGATGGAGCAGTACCGCCACCTCAGCCAGCATCTCCAGCACAGCAGCAGCCAGCAGGCCCATCCTACCGTCAGCTGTATGGCAGCGACCCTTCCTTCCAGTATGACCTCCATATGGCCAACTGGTGCGGGACGTCGATGCTACTACAGCAGCACGGCATAGACACCTCTTACCTTGCATCAGCTAGAGTCCACCTGGCGGCCCAGGAGTATATGGCAGAGAACAGAGCAGCAGGTGCATCTTCATTAGCACCACAGGCAGATCAGCAGCCAGACTCCCAGGACCCCTTACTTTCAGGGGATGAGTACATTGATGATCACATTTCTTTTCCCTGAGCAGGAGGCTCATTGATTTTTACTGTTATTTTCAGACATTTTTATCTTGCATTTTTAGTCCTATTTTCCCCTTTGACTTTATTTTGCACTTTGGTCTGTACTATATTATTACAACTTATTCTGTGATATTGAGGCACCACTATCTTAAACTTTTTGCAAGCAGCTTCAATTATGATGATTGGTGGTATTTAGTTTCACATCTTTTACATCTTACCTTGTGATTGCTAGTGTGTCAAATTTTATCATCAGGTATTGCTAGTGGTCATGCCAAAAGTTGAGGCAGACTGAGATCATCTGCGGGCATTCTCTCAAGTAACATCTCTAAAAATTCCCAGCTGTGAGGTTTGCCCCCAAACACTTATTCTATTCATTGTGTGATTATTCCTTGCTTGCATTAGTCTGCAGAACTTGAGCTTGTACTTAACTATCTTGCATGTGATTTATATACACACTGAGGCAATTTTTTTTAAAACCTGAGCCTTTCAAGCCAACCCTCTAATTGCTATCCCTTGTTAGCCCCTCTGAGCCTAATTGTTTATTTTGTTGTAATTTTCATGCATATCATAGCCTAAGTTTTCTTAACTTGGAGTTAGGTAGATTAAAGCATGAGAGTGGGGAAACATTCTAAGTTTGGGGTTGCTCATGGAATAGCAACATTCTAAGTTTGGGGTGGTATACAAGAGAAATGAACATTCAAAGAAAAGAAGGAAAATATATATATATATATATATATATATATATATATATATATATATATAAGTAAATAAGTCCTTCTCTTGTGGAATGCTTTGGGAAAATGGGTAAGTGAGTGAGATTGTTGAAATTGACAAAGAGAGAAGTAGGCCTAACTCCAAGTTGTAACCTACTTATCCAAATGTATCCACCCTTACCTAAGCCCCATTACAACCTTTAAAAGTCCTCAAAAAGTGTGTGTGTGTGTATTTCTTGTGTATTGATTTGTATAGTACGTGTTCAAGCCTATGAAACGATGATGCAGGTACTGTGAATTGAGGGAATACCCTAAACACCTCAAAGAAAGAAACACCGGTGAGATGTGTGAAAAAGAGATAACTTGAGAATGCTTGCCTGCTTATGATCTTGTGTCTTACAGATTCAGTTGTCTTGCTACTACACTAGGTTGATGATGATTTTTGATATACTGTGTAGTTATTGGGTTGTGTAGAATGTGTAACAGCTAAATAAAAAAAAAAGTAGCCACAGCCTGAATTGAATGTTGCTTGAGGATAAGCAAAAGTTTAAGTTTGGGGTTGTGTTGACTCTCTGTCATATGATGTAAGTTGTCCAATTTTATGACCAATTGTGCGGGTTTTTGATTGTATCGTAGTCGTTATCTGGTGATTTAGCTTAGTATTAGAAATTTGTAGTAGGAAGTCCTTTTGTAAGCCGTTCCTGCATTGTTGGAGTTATTTTGTACTTGAAGACCTCAAATTTGTGTGTTATCATTCGGCGAACCAGACACTTGCCCGGAGATGCAGCACAATTGGGAAGACTCAAGTTTCTGTTCAATATCGCGTCGCGACCAGGAGGGTTCGCGTCGCGATGGAAGCATGATGCAGGAAGATAATTGGATTCTGTCCAATTTCGCGTCGCGACGGGCTCGTGTCGCGACGCGATGGATTGCTGAAGTTAGGGTTTTTAATTCAGTTTTGCGTTTTTTCAAGAGAGCTTGGTCACTGGAGCGCAGTCTGACGTTTTGGAGTAGAGGAAAGTGAGATTTTGGGAGCTCTTCACCACTTGGGAACGAGGGTTGAAGGTTTCTATGTCTATCTTTACTTGTATTGCTTCTTTTACTCTAGTTATGTCTCTATTCACCATGTGTAACTAATTTTCTAAGATTAGGGAGAGATGATTCTCCCCGAACCGATGTTATGGATACTTTGTTATGGTTAATACAATTAGTTGTTTGAATTATCATAAGTCTATGCTTCTGATTGTAATGCTTTATAGTTACATATGATAATTATAATGATCTAGGTTATGTGATCGCATAGGGATATGGGTTGCATGCTGGATATGGGGTATTAGATCATGTACTTGTGATCACCATAGGAATATGGGGTTGGATGCATGAATTCTCTATTTCTTACGTTTATTGCTTTACCGGTTGGCATGATTCACCTAAGGAATTAGGGTAACTCAATTAGGTAAAAGGGGTTCTGAGGCAAGAGATTGCCCTTAACCTACTATAGTGAATTGAATCTGGTAGTTCAAACAATTAATCTGTAATTAGCTGAAGGTTCATAACATAGGTGGAGGGAGAAGATTCGACCCCTAATCGCTTTTTCTCATCATTACAACAACAGTTTTACTTTCGCGTTGCGCAATTACAAATCAAACCAAATTTTCACAATCTAGAATTAATAAATTTTGCCATTGTTACAACACGCAATCCCTGTGGAATCGACCGGTACTTACCGTAATTTTATTACTTGCAACGTTTTCAGTACACTTGCTGAATTTCTAACATATACCGCATAAATAAAATTATAGTAAATTTTACATTTTTTTGTTTGTGTTGTCTAGTGTTCACCAAACAGTGTATTGGACAACATGAAGCCCAATATTGTACTGGCCAGTCCAATACTTACCTGTTTGGATTTGTGACATGCACATGATTATGTGTACCTTTCAATAGCTAGTTTAGTTTTAGTTGTTCATAATTTTAACTTTTATTCGCCTTTTCCTAGTATTTTACACATCGAATGCAAAATCGCTTGTAGTTACGCACCGAATGTAAAGATCTTTTGTAGTTACAAACAAATGGTTTTTTTTATAAATTGGGTATCCTCTACGCGCAACTACAGAGACTAATCCCTCGAATTGGGTAGGATCACAATGGCCGGCAAAGCTCTCCCTCAAGAGATTTAACACTGCTACATGCCCAAGGCTGGATTCGTACCTAGGACCTTAGTTAAGCTGGAAGAGACCCCTACCATCTCATCCAAAAGCCGTAGTTAGAGATAAATGGTGAATGCTGCCTTAAATATATAATACATAATTAAAAATTAATGGAGGTTGGTATATTAGTATATGACACTAAAACTTTTAAACACCAATCTTGAAAAGGTACAGTACTTTTTAAATAACATTTAAATATACAATTTTGTTTACTCGGTATGTTTCTAAATTATACCGAGTAATGATAAACCATACTTAGATGTAATGTCGGAAACCATACTTAGATATGATAATTCCCTAGGCCCAAACTGATAAACATTACCCAAGGCCTTAATTATGTAGCCTTATCATATTGTTCCCTCTCCCGCTACTGTAAAATTGCCTCTACATCAGTCTTGACATAATTGATCCATCTATGTATAAAAACAACATTCCACATTTTATATCTGAAGTGTAAGGGAGAGAAAAAGCTTGATAACATCCAGACTAATAATAGCGGAGTGAAAAAAAACTACTTCAATTGATTTAAAAATTAAAAGCCATGAAAATTTCATTAGTATTAGGATTTTTGTCGTCAATGCTTCAAAGATCTACCTGCAAAAGGTATCATAGCGTACATAGTTTCAATGATTACAGGGAAGAAGTAGAAGAAATGAGTAAGGTTTTATTATCATAATGACATGTGTTTCACTTTATAATTTTTGCTTTGTTTTGATGATTCCCTCTCCTTTCCCCTTGCAGCATTTAATTTGGTTGAAGGAATAGATGTTGCTGCTATTGAAGAAAAGATTGCTAGGATGAAAATGCAGAACAAATAATGATTAATCGACAAAAACCACGTTACAACACCAATTAACCAAGTTCTGTTTATTGCATAAAAAACTAACAGTTCGTGATGTTTCCACTATCTATCTGGTACGTTCTTTACAAGTCATTGTCCTAATAAATTGTTGTTGCATTCCAATATTATTTCTTTAATTTAAAAAAATAATTAACTTTTTTTTCAAACTAATTACAGCACATCCCTTTGGATTTTTGTCATTTGGTTTATCCCGGAGAGAAAGATGTTGGTGTTGCAATAATTGACTAGTTTGGCATTTCATGGCAAGGAGAACTGCGGATTTAAAACTCTTGTTTCTAATTATGGACTTCTTCTTGGATGGTTCCCTATTTTGAGAAAATATAATTTTCTGCAGACATGTAGTATCAAAGTGGAAATTCCTGTCACCCACCGGAATTATCTTTTCATCTCTATATCTTATGAACTTTAAATATATATTTTGTTCTCTCATCCTTTGTAATAAACCTTTCCATACTTAGATGAATCTTGATTTATAGATTTCATCACAATTTGTACGAACTAATTCTCTTTTTGCTTAGATGAATCTTGGTTTATATATGATAACCATTTAATTTTCTTTTTCGGTTTATAAAAAAACGTTTAAAATATTTCCGTGTAGTCTAAACCAATTTCTTGCAGATTAATTGGCAAAACCAGTTAAGATCTAATAATGGTGCATTTATTACAATAGCATAGGCCAATACAGTTTTGAACACCCAATTAGAGATCTCAGGGTGTCAGATTTGCCACGAAAATGGAAAGGGATAGATAAGACCGATAAGTAAACATCGTTATCATACTAGAGATCTCAAGTACCTTTGTTGGGTATCGTTTTACTTAGTTTCCGGTAATCTCCTCTGCCACAATTGTAAACAACCTATTACCTGCATATGAAATACGAATGTATGAAGGACATGACATATCCAAGACTTGCGTTATTGTCAGAGTGTCAATTTCTATAAAATATTTCCCCTTCCGGTCCTTACCGACCCTTCCATCATGGAGATTGCCAAAAATGTCTCTTAAGGTTACCGTTCAAGGTAGGCTATTGGCAATGAGAGCTTGCATTTTTGAGGTGATCCTTATTCGGGGCTATTTGGTAAACAAAACATGAGTATGAGTTAACAAATTTTGTTCATGAAAATACAATGGATTTCTTATCACTAACTATGCATTGATAAATGCTTAAACATATTTGTATAACGTACATTGAATGCATAGAGAGTGTATCGAAACGACAGATCATCCATCCTTGAGGAGAAATCTCCAAGCAGTTATCAAATATTTCGCTAAATATTTCTCTAAGGATATAGGACAACATATATAGACATTTAATTTTTTTATCGTTCAATTTTTAGTCCCCGTGGGTACCACAGGCACCGCGGCTAGTTATTAAAAATAAAAGACAAAATCTCTCCCTCTCCCTCTCTAATAACATTTCTGTTTTAAATACTAGTTTTTTACCCGTGCATACGCACGAGTGATACTGTATGGTCGGTGTATTGCCATTAAGTCATAATAGTAATTTGGACAGTGAATCGAAGAAATTAAAGGAGATTGACAATCAGAATTACATTGATCCATAATAATGTATTTGGACATTAGAGGTAAAATATGCATCCTCGTTGACCCTCCCGTTTGCATCCTCGTTGGCCCTCCCGTTGGCGCTCTCGCTACCTCTTTCGTTGCCACTCCCGTTGGCATTTGACTCCTTTTTAGTAATTATAAAATAGTTATTTGGTAATTTTTTGTAGTGGTTAAATTGATTGATTTTAACAAAAGTAGTTAATTGATTAGTTTTAGTAGTTATTTTGTAATTTTTGGTAGGGGTTAAAGTTTTTTTACAATTCTATTTTTGACCATTGATACTGGTTAAAATGAATAACTTTACCGTTGTCAAAAGAAATTATTAATTTTAGTAGTTTGAGTAGATTATAAAAATAGTGATTAATTGATTTATAGTGACTAATTGTTTTTATAAAAACATTGACAAACAGAAAAAAAATAAAATGTTTTTGCCAAAAAACGCAAAAAAAAATGATGAAAAAAAGACTTTTATAAAAAAACAGTTTTTTAAAAAAAATTATAAAAAAACAGTTTATAATTTTTTTTAAAAAGAGAATCAGTTTTTTTAAAAAATAAATTTATAAAAAAACAGTTTTTAAAATATTAATGAAATTAAATTTTTAAAATTATGAGAAAAAGACTTATAATTAAAAAAATTGTTTTTTAAAAAATAAATAAAAAGGAAACGTTTAAAAAAAAATTAAAAAAAAATCAGTTTTATTTAAAAAAAAAACAGTTTTTAAAATATTAATTAAATTACATTTTTAAAGTTATCGAAAAAAGACTTTTATAAGAAAAATAGTTTTTAAAAAAAAATTTTAAAAAAGTGTATAAAAAATTTTTTAAAAAAAATTTAGTTTTTTTAAAAAAAAATTAAATTTAAAAGTGGCACTGCAGCGGTACGGTAGCATGCACTGCAGCGGTACGGTAGCATGTACTGTAGCGGTACTGTAGCGTGTCAGAAGAGGTACTGTAGTGGCACTGTAGCGTGTCAGAAGTGGTACTGTAGCGCACTGTGGTGGTACTGTAGCGTTTTGTCTTTATGTGGTGAATTGTCTATTTTGACCCTAAATTTTGCCAAATGTCAAAATTTGGTGATGTCTATAAATGTAAATTTGCTGGTACGTGTTTTTATTATATTGTAGTAGATCTCACGGTTTGTATTTTTTTTACTATAATGTCGGTAACTTTTTTTGAAAGCATGTCAGTGTATTTTGAAAGCATGTCATTATATGGTTTTGGTTTTTCCTATAATATATAAATTCCTTAAGCATCTACAATATTATAAATACATTTAAGATCTAATAGTTAGATTTTAAATCAATCAAACATTTTCGTAACCACAATAATCCTAACAAATACAATAACATTTTCGCAACTAACTACCGCTGCTGAGAGAGAGAGAGAGAGAGAGAGAGAGAGAGAGAGAGAGAGAGAGAGAGAGAGAGAGAGAGAGAGAGAGAGAGAGAGAGAGAGAGAGAGAGAGAGAGAGAGAGAGAGAGAGGGAGAGAGAGAGGGAGAGATTTGTTTTTATTCAGATTTTTGTTTACAAAAAGTTTAGTTGAGTTGGACTCTGAGGGCTCACCAGGATTAAGACAGGTTTGGCGGCTCAGAGAGAGAAAGAGAGGGAGGGAGGGAGGGAGGGAGAGATTTGTTTTTATTCAGATTTTTGTTTACAAAAAGTTTAGTTGGGTTGGACTCTGAGGGCTCACCAGGATTAAGACAGGTTTGGCGGCTCTTTAAGCGCTTACAGAAATACTTACAGATCACCCACCAAATAGATACTCACATCGACAACGGGAGTTGAACCCACACCCTTGTAGGGAATGAGTCAACTTCTTACCTACCGCTGTTGTGCGGTGCAGGGATAATGTAAATAAGAGAGAGAGAGAGAGGGGGGGGAGGGAGGGAGGGAGAGATTTGTTTTTATTGAGATTTTTGTTTACAAAAAGTTTAGTTGAGTTGGACTCTGAGGGCTCACCGGGATTAAGACAGGTTTGGCGGCTCTTTAAGCGCTTACAGAAATACTTATAGATCACCCACCAAATAGGTACTCACATCGACAGCGAGAGTTGAACCCACACCCTTGTAGGGAATGAGTCAACTTTTTACCAACTGAGCCAAGCGAAGCTTTGTTTTTATTAAATAACTCAACAAACAAATTTCGTCCTTTTATCCAATTAATTTTATTTTTTTTAGTATAATTTAATGGATTTTAAGAAAATAGTGAACATATCATTTACCATCCAGAAAATTAATGGATGGATAGGATCCGATCCGTATATAATTTATTTTAGTAATAGATGGACTTTCACACCGGATATATGATGGATAAACATATTTTTTTGACACCTGTAGACAAGGCAAAGCAGACTTGGAAGCTTTCAACAACAAAAAAAGCAGACTTGGAAAAAGCATGGAAGACTTGGAATTTTAAGATACGGCAAAAAAGACATGGAATTTTACAACAAGACTTAGAAAAAGTAGAGAAGACTTGGAAGTCTACACTTTATTTGAACCACATAATTTTAAAAAACAGTCTTTTAAAAAAAATTATACAAAAACAGTTTATAATTTTTTTTTAAAAAGAGAATTAGTTTTTTTAAAAAATAAATTTATAAAAAAAACAGTTTTTAAAATATTAATGAAATTAAATTTTTAAAATTATGAGAAAAAGACTTATAATTAAAAAAATTGTTTTTAAAAAAATAAATAAAAAGGAAACGTTTTTAAAAAAAATTAAAAAAAAATCAGTTTTATTTAATAAAAAAACAATTTTTAAAATATTAGTTAAATTAAATTTTTAAAGTTATCGAAAAAAGACTTTTATAAGAAAAATAGTTTTTAAAAAAAACTTTTAAAAAAGTGTATAAAAAAAATTTTAAAAAAAATTCAGTTTTTTAAAAAAAAATTTAAATTTAAAAGTGGCACTGCAGCGGTACGGTAGCATGTCAGAAGTGGTACTGTAGCGGTACTGTAGCGTGTCAGAAGAGGTACTGTAGTGGCACTGTAGCGTGTCAGAAGTGGTACTGTAGCACACTGTGGTGGTACTGTAGTGTTTTGTCTTTATGTGGTGAATTGTCTATTTTGACCCTAAATTTTGCCAAATGTCAAAATTTGGTGATGTCTATAAATGTAAATTTGCTGGTACGTGTTTTTATTATATTGTAGTAGATCTCACGGTTTGTATTTTTTTTACTATAATGTCGGTAACTTTTTTTGAAAGCATGTCATTATATGGTTTTGGTTTTTCCTATAATATATAAATTCCTTAAGCATCTACAATATTATAAATACATTTAAGATCTAATAGTTGGATTTTAAATCAATCAAACATTTTCGTAACCACAATAATCCTAACAAATACAATAACATTTTCGCAACTAACTACCGCTGCTGAGAGAGAGAGAGAGAGAGAGAGAGAGAGAGAGAGAGAGAGAGAGAGAGAGAGAGAGAGAGAGAGAGAGAGAGAGAGAGAGAGAGAGAGAGAGGGAGGGAGGGAGGGAGAGAGAGATTTGTTTTTATTCAGATTTTTGTTTACAAAAAGTTTAGTTGAGTTGGACTCTGAGGGCTCACCAGGATTAAGACAGGTTTGGCGGCTCAGAGAGAGAGAGAGAGAGAGAGAGAGAGAGAGAGAGAGAGAGAGAGAGAGAGAGAGAGAGAGAGAGAGAGAGAGAGAGAGGGGGAGGGAGGGAGGGAGGGAGGGAGGGAGGGAGGGAGGGAGGGAGGGAGAGATTTGTTTTTATTCAGATTTTTGTTTACAAAAAGTTTAGTTGAGTTGGACTCTGAGGGCTCACCAGGATTAAGACAGGTTTGGCGGCTCTTTAAGCGCTTACAGAAATACTTACAGATCACCCACCAAATAGATACTCACATCGACAACGGGAGTTGAACCCACACCCTTGTAGGGAATGAGTCAACTTCTTACCTACCGCTGTTGTGCGGTGCAGGGAGAATGTAAATAAGAGAGAGAGAGAGAGAGAGAGGGGGGGGGAGGGAGGGAGGGAGAGATTTGTTTTTATTGAGATTTTTGTTTACAAAAATTTAGTTGAGTTGGACTCTGAGGGCTCACCAGGATTAAGACAGGTTTGGCGGCTCTTTAAGCGCTTACAGAAATACTTATAGATCACCCACCAAATAGGTACTCACATCGACAGCGAGAGTTGAACCCACACCCTTGTAGGGAATGAGTCAACTTCTTACCAACTGAGCCAAGCGAAGCTTTGTGTTTATTAAATAACTCAACAAACAAATTTCGTCCTTTTATCCAATTAATTTTATTTTTTTTAGTATAATTTAATGGATTTTAAGAAAATAGTGAACATATCATTTACCATCCAGAAAATTAATGGATGGATAGGATCCGATCCGTATATAATTTATTTTAGTAATAGATGGACTTTCACACCGGATATATGATGGATAAACATATTTTTTTGACACCTGTAGACAAGGCAAAGCAGACTTGGAAGCTTTCAACAACAAAAAAAGCAGACTTAGAAAAAGCATGGAAGACTTGGAATTTTAAGATACGGCAAAAAAGACATGGAATTTTACAACAAGACTTAGAAAAAGTAGAGAAGACTTGGAAGTCTACACTTTATTTGAACCACATATTTTGAACTTATTGCCAAATTTTTTAAACTCATTGTAATTTGTAACACTTTTCGATTTTCCTAAAAATTATAAACCATCCAAATATATAGTTTTCTTCCTAAAAATTATAAACCATCCAAACATATAGCGTATAATATTTCATTTTTTATCTTGGTTTTATCCTTATTTGTTTAATTAAATTTCTCATTTGTTCTTCATTAAATGAATATTCTCTATCATTTTGAAGCACTAATTTCAAATATCCATTAATGTAAATTTAAAGGTATAAACTAATTAAACTACTAATTTTGTAGGAACTATCCACTACGCTATCCGCTATAAGCTAGCTTATCTATTAGTGTACCCATTTTCCGCTACTTTTTACCAAACAGAAGTTTTTAGGGACTGTTTGGTGGTCCGGATAATGAGACATGATATGATAAGTCTATCATATCTTGTGCGGTCAATGTTTGTTGAGCCAACAAGATATGATAACTTGAGATTGAGCTAGGTTAGAAACCAGTAAGATATTGAAAATAAATTTTAACTAGAGAGTTAAGTTACGATAAGGTAAAATCAGGTAATTTTGTCTTTTTGTATAGTCTAAAAATTTAAAAATCTATTGAAATTTAAAAAATTAAAATAAGTGATATAAAATAATTTATTATTAGAGAAGTATAAAAATAGAAATTTAATATGTAACCATAAATAGAAATCTAATATAATTTTTCATAACGGTAGTTTTGCTATTAACATATAATATATGACATATCAATATTTATTAGTTTAATACGTCAAAAAGTTATTTATTAGTTTATCTAAAATATATAATAGAATAACAATTGTTATCTTTGTACCTAAAAAGGCAATGACATATATTATCACGTATATAATCCGGTGTTGCACGTAGAGCAGTCAATAAACAGCTTATACAGGCCTGGTCGGGTCGGCCCGATATTTTGATAGGCTGCAAAATTTACGGCCCGAGCCCATCCAACACCAGCCCATGGGCCAACGGGCCACAAATCATTGACTTTTTAGAATTTTTGACTATAAAAAAATAGTTTTAATGTCTCGTTAAGATACAGAGCTGATACAATTTATGACTTCCACGGTGTAGTTTACAATTTCTCAGTACTTTGGTGTTTCCTAACTTTAATTAACTTTTTTCCCTTATTTCATTGGACATGACATGTACAAACGGAGAAATATTAGAGATTTACACAAAATTGCTCTATTTTCTTAAAAAAATTGCTCCATTTTTTTTACTTTTGTATTAGAGATTTACACAAACGGAAGAATATTAGAGATTTACACAAAATTTCTTTACTTTTTTATTATTTTTTTACTTAAAAAATTGCTCCATTTTCTTGTTGGGCCATATTTTAAAATTTTAAAATTAAAAAAAAGTAACGGGCCGGCCCGAAGCCCATGACCCGGTCCGGATAATATCATCGGGTCAATCGGGCCGGGCCTAAAAAGATACAGTTGATTTTGGGCTATTAATTTTAGAGCCCAGGCCCAACCAAAAAATCGGGCCACTGGGCCGGCCCAATGGGATGGGCCCAAATTGACAGCTCTAGTTGCACGTCAAATTCATGATATGATAGTGTTTCCTATCTCTATCATATCTTATCTTTATCCTGTTTTATATCATATTCTGTCTCTATCTTATCTGACCACCATATAGGTCATTATGTTTTCTGAGTTATAGGAAGGATAAAATGTTTAATGTGCGAGTGTATTTGGAACTCCATTTCAAAATTACAATACTAAATTTGTTACATGTTTTAATGTTTAGTACTCCCTCCATTACAATATAACCCAATTTAATAATGTCTTGGAAGAGTAGAGATTCTCTTAATTTCTTAAAAGATATTGATGGTCAATTACTAAAGTTTTGAGTATAAAAATATATAGGCTAAATTACACCTTTGGTCATTTGTCTTTGGCTTTGGTTTCACTTTGGTCCTTTATTTTTTTTTCTCGTTTTGGTCCATTTTTTTGTGTGTCATTTTGGTCCTTTTTTTTTTGTATTTTTCGCCCATTAACTTAACAGACGCCATGCTGGCAGTTAACTACTGACGTGGCGTCTTAATTGTCAAATCTGACCTGTCATTCGTTTAATGACGTGGTAAATAGAGACCAAATTGAAATTAAAAAAATATAAGGGACCAAATTTACAAAAAAATCCATTTCCATCTTCATCTTCTCCGACCACCTCCGGCAATTGAGGAGAGGGTGGCGGTGGATGTGAGGAGGAGAGGGTGGTGGTGGCTCGTCGGAGGTGGTCAGTTGGCGAGCTAAGGGATATCGAAGGAGTGCACCAAATGAGTGTAAGAAGGAGATATCCCAGGTTCAACTCCTGGAAACTAATATTCTCCTACATCCACTAACATTGCTTATAAAAAAAAGAAAACGTATAGATACTATTGGTGGGACACATTTTCTTTTTTGACGTATAAAACTTAAAGCTCATAGTTAAATTGGAAGCGAGCTTTGCTGGTCTTGAAGCTATTGAGCACCACTGATTTTTCAAATACTTTCATATATTATTGACTAACTTTTTCTAGTATATACTTTGTTACAAGACGATAATGGGAAGGTGCATATACTATTGGTGGGACACTTCGCTTATGCATCACGTATTTTGCTTTTGATTTGATGCATAATAAAACTTAATAGTCTTTTTTTTATAAGTAAGATATTGTATTAACGGGAGTACAGGGGGTACTCCAACCCGTACAATTAATTTGGAGTCTCGTTAAAACTTCATTGAGCCAAAACCTAATGGGAAGAAACTCAAGGAAGAAAAAGAGTACCCAAGGAGAACAATGTGACAGAGCCAATTACACGGGTATCGTAATACAAAAAAAACAGCGACAAACTAATCAACAAAAACAGCATTTTTCATCTACCAATTTAATTCCGCAGCCAGCAATCTTCATAAAAAATAACAGCCCACGGCGACAAACAATTCAGCCCGCAACGAGCTTCCAAAAACAAACTCGCGACAGCAAACATCAGCAGCAGTGCAACAACACCGAAACAACAAAGAGTCCCAACTGACAGCATTCACAACAAACAGCAACAGCAAACAACAACTACAGCAAAATAAAGGAGACATGTAGATGAATTTAAATATGATATATTGTGAAAAATAGAAAAATGAGATAGAGTTAAAGTTTAAAAACAAAATAATGATTAAATATTTTAAATATTAAATAGAGGGAGGTGAGAGAGAGAGAGAGAG
Organism: Astragalus membranaceus; assembly: GCA_039519185.1. Taxonomy (NCBI): domain Eukaryota; kingdom Viridiplantae; phylum Streptophyta; class Magnoliopsida; order Fabales; family Fabaceae; genus Astragalus; species Astragalus membranaceus. The sequence continues at coordinate 14,768,128 of CM076852.1, forward strand.
GAAAAAGAAAAGTAGGTTTTAAAAGTGAAATAAAAAATTAAAAGATGATGTGAAAGTGTGACCCACTAATGATAAAAGTGAGAGAGAGAGAGAGAGAGACAGAGAGAGGAAATAATTGGAAATGACATTTTTATCCTTAGGATTGAGATAAAAGTGATGAATAATTTAGTATTTTTGGTAGTAGGTTATTTGTATATATTGATAGTAGATTTCTTCAAGTATTGGATCTCTTAGGAAAGAAAGTTACAGGAAAAATACCACAATGCTTCAGTAGCATAATTGCTTTTTCGGATATGAAGTTTCCAAAAAAATCCATTCTCTATTTCTCAGTGTCATTTTTCTATATGAATAATTTTCATGAAGTTGGCTCATTCAGTGACAAAGGAACATTGGCATGGAAAAAGAGTAGATAGGGAATATGGAAAAAATGCCAGCAAGCTTTTCCAACTTGAATTTCCTTAGTTACTAACTTGTCTTTGGGCTTTGTGGCCCCCCCCCCCCCCCCCCCGCGCCCAACTCACAAAACATTGTCTTGGCCAGTGGCGGATTTACATAGGGCTCAGGTGTGCAGTTGCACTGACCGCGACCTGTACACCCTTTCCTTTTAAAAATTTCACTGATGAATGGATGAATGATAGTCTAATTACTTATATTGAAAAAGAAGTGTTCATGAATGTTGACATTGAGTTGATCATTCAATGATTTCAAAACATGAAGTCGTGTATAGAGGACAATTAAAATTTATAAATATTTATGTGATTTTTTTACTAGCTTTATGATTTGAACAATTATGTATTTACTAGCAGTATACCCGTGCATACGCACAGATGTTGTCGTATTATCGTTATTAGTAGTCTTAAACATAATTTAATTAGTCCAGACATTACCCCGTGAATATCAAGACTAATTTAATGTAGATAAAAAATGAGTTTCAAATAATAATTTAATTAGTCCGAATATTACTCCGTGAATATCAAGATTAATTTAAAGTAGATAAAAAATGAGTTTCAAATAGTAATTTAATTAGTCCAAACATTATCCCGTGAATATCAAGACTAATTTAAAGTAGATAAAAAATGAGTTTCAAATAGTAATTTAATTAGTCCGAACATTACATTTACCAGCAATATGTAATATTTTCGGTAAAGATTAAAAAACAAAATTGTATTAAAGTTTCAAATTTTCCAAATTGTAATATTTCTCATAGATATTAAATAAAACTTATTAATTAGTAATCAAAAACAGTTTTATTCTCAAAATATTAAAAATAACAAACAATTGTATTATTAGTGTAAATACTACATAACATAATAAAATGAGTCAAATGATATATAAAGTATACTTCAAATAATTGTTATTTTTAAAAACATAAAGAACGAATTTGAGAAAGAAAAAAAACAGTCAAAGACGTGTGATTCAGTCATATAAGTGACGTGTGAGTGAGTCACATAAGTGATTCAGCTGCTATTATAAAATGACCCTAGCAAGCTAGATTTCACTTAAGCATTCATGATCATGCCTTCTTGTAGGTTCACTATCTTGTGTGTGATGGCCACTCTATGCATCTCTCTATGTGTTGAAATTGGAAGTTCTCATGTGAAGAGGTGCACTGAGATAGAGAGGCAAGCTTTACTCAAATTAAAGGATGGTTTCATTCATGGAAGGGAAGTTCTTACCTCATGGAACGGTGAAGATTGTTGCGAATGGAAAGGCGTTTCATGCAATAATCTAACTGGTTATGTAACCAGTATAGATCTTCAATATGGTGGGTATACAAATGGTACCAGATCACTTGGAGGTAAGTTAGATTCTTCGATATGTGAAGTGAAACATCTAACTTCCTTAAATCTTAATTATAATAACTTACAAGGAAAGATTCCAAAGTGTATTGGTACACTTGGTCAGTTAGTAGAGTTGAAACTTGCACATAATGAACTTGTTAGTCCCATTCCTCCTTCTCTAGGGAACCTTACAAATTTGCAAAGTCTAGACCTTTGGGGGAATAATTTTGTTGAAAATGACCTTGATTGGCTTTCTCACCTTTTTAATTTGAGATACCTTGATTTGTCAAATATGAATCTTGGTCAAGCTGAAAATTGGCTATCATCAATAACTAAAATCCCTTCTCTGTCAGAGCTTTATTTAGATTCCTGTGGGCTCAACCAAGTCATTCTTAAATCCATTCCCCACATAAATTCTTCAACTTCCCTTAAAACACTCTCTCTTTCATCAAATGACTTAAACTCTTCATCAATATCCTGGGTGCTTAATGTTAGTAAAGTTCTAACAACTCTTGATCTCTCAGACAATTCTTTGAGCACTATTCCCGATGGTTTTTCAAGCATGATTTCTCTTCAATATTTATATCTCTCTTATAATGAATTTGAGGGTAGTATCCCAAAATCCATTCAGAATTTGTGTCAACTCAATTTGGAGAGGTTGGATCTGAGCGATAACCCTTTTAGTAATGGGCTACTTCCTAATTTTTCATGGATTTCAACCTTGAAGTCATTATCTCTTCGTAATACAAATATTGTTGGACCATTACCACACTCAATTGGTCACTTTCCTAACCTTGCATCTTTGGAAGTATTGGATCTTTCCCATAATCAATTAAAGGGTGCACTTCCATATGATATTGGCCAACTTTCTAAACTTAAGAGTTTGTTTCTCTCTTCGAATAAGCTGACTGGTGTCATTAGGGAATCACATCTATCAAAATTATCAAGTTTACAAATTCTGGATGTTGCTGAAAATTCACTTTCCTTCAACTTGAGTTCAAAATGGGTTCCACCTTTCCAATTGAATGCATTATTGGCATCATCATGCAATTTGGGTCCTGAATTTCCAACTTGGCTCAAATATCAAATGAAACTTGATACACTAGATGTCTCTAATTGTGGTATTAAAGATTCATTTCCTAATTGGTTTTGGGAATTATCCTCAAATTTGAAATACTTGAATGTTTCACATAACATACTCAGTGGAGCCTTGCCAAAATCCTTACCAAGCATGAAATCACCCTCTCTTAACATATGGGATTTTCTTTTCAACAAATTGTCAGGTACATTGTCTCCTTTCCCCGAAATATATGCCTTACTCCTATCAAATAATATGTTCTCAGGGTCTCTATCTTCTTTCTGTGAAACCTCAAAGTATTTAACTTATCTCGACTTATCCAGTAACTTACTAGAAGGGACACTTTTGGATTGTTGGGAGAAATTTCAGAATTTACGAGTTTTGAGTTTGTTAAAAAATAACTTATCAGGAACAATACCCAAGTCATTTGGCTTTTTACCACAAATTGAGTCAATCCATTTAAGTAACAATAATTTCTTTGGGGAAATTCCATCTTTGGCCCTTTGTAGTAGCTTAGCATTCATTGATTTTGGGGATAACAATCTCCAAGGAACATTATCAACATGGATGGTCCATCACCTGCATCAGTTGACTGTTTTGCGTCTTCAATCAAATCAGTTCCAAGGCAACATTCCAACAAGTTTGTGTGATATGCCATTTCTTCAGGTATTGGATCTCTCTAAAAATAATATTACTGGGGAAATTCCACAATGCCTCAATAACATAACTGTCTTGTCAAATATGTCGTTTCCAAGAAAAGACATTAGCTATCTCACATTCGGAAGTATCTTTGGTCATGAATATGAAATTGGCTCTTTCGCTAACAAAGCAATATTTGCATGGAAAGGAGCAGATAGAGAATATGGGAAAAATCTTGGGTACTTAACAAGCATTGATCTTTCTAACAACCACTTAACAGGAGAGATTCCGAAAAGCATAGCACAACTCGTGGCATTAGCTAGCTTAAATGTTTCAGGAAATCATCTCACAGGATTCATTCCAAACAACATTGGTCAAATGAAAATGTTGGAATCACTAGACTTGTCAAGAAACAATCTTAGTGGTAGAATGCCAGGAAGCTTTTCAAATTTGACGTTTCTTAGTTACATGAATCTCTCTTTCAACAATTTGTATGGGAAAATTCCAACTGGAACTCAACTACAATCTTTTGATCCCTCTACATATATGGGGAACAATGGGCTTTGTGGACCACCACTCACAAACCATTGCTTAGGGGATGTGATTTCACCAGCAAGCAGCTCTGGAAAGCATGCCACTAATGAAGATGAAGATGAAGATGAGCTTATAACCTTTGGGTTTTATGTTAGTCTAGTGCTTGGATTTTTTGTTGGATTTTGGGGAGTTTGTGGAACTTTAGTGATAAAAACTTCTTGGAGAAATGCTTATTATCAGTTCTTTAACAATATGAATGATTGGGTGCATGTGACACTGGCTGTTTCCAAGGCTAGATTAAAAAGGAGATTTCATGTCCAAGACTAACAGGTAAATATATTTGATGCAATGTTTTAATGCTTATATATTATGCACCAATTTTCAGTCACATAAAAAGGTTTCAGAAAAACTAAAAATATGTATATAAGTTGCACACTCTCAATATGCTAGTTGAGCTAATGTATTTTGTTCTAATATTTGATAGGTGAAGCTTCATTTGAGACAATGGTGTGCCTCTTTGTCTCCACCAATAAAACAGACAGAGACATTTGTTTCTTTTGATAGATGCAAAAGTCAGTTGGGGGTGATTTCTTCTGTTTTGTTTTTACTTTTTCCACTTAGTATATTGTAAAGCAAAAATAAGTCCTTTGTCATTATGCAATTCCAACCATATCTTTGTTTCTCTCTTCAACCTCACTAATATTGTGATCTAATAAGAGCTGATTAAATAAAACAAACTCCAATGCAAAACTTGATCCCTGCAATTTTTAAATGTGTTTTTTTCAATAAAAGTAAATGAAATTTTCACCTTTAAAATTTGACAATATAATGAAAATAAAGAAACTATGACTAGTGGCAATATCTGTGACTCAAACCAAACCTCGTTAAATATTTTGGTCATTGCTTAAAGATGATCACATGGGAGGGAATTAAAATACTTAATGCTGGAATTTTGGGAAGGAATTTATTACACTTTAAAATGACTCAACTGAAATACCACCCAATGACCCAATTAGAGAGGATTTTAATTACTCTCTCTCTCTCTCTCTCTCTCGCTCGCTCACTTCCTCTCACGTTGTTTTTGCTCCCAATGCTTTCACAATCGCTTCTACTTCATCTGTAATCAATTTCTTTTTTTTGGTACACATCTGTAATTGATTTCTGAATCAACCAAAGCAGCACTGAATCAATTGAGCAGGTAATTTCAATTTGCTTCATCATGTTAACTTTCTTTGGATCAATCGATTTGTTCTGCCCTATCACTAAATTGAAAAAATTAAAGGATGGTTTCATTCATGGAAGGGAAGCTCTTACCTCATGGAACGGTGAAGATTGTTGCCAATGGAAAGGCGTTTCATGCAATAATCTAACTGGTTATGTAACCAGTATAGATCTTCATTATGATCAGTTTACAAATGGTACCAGATTACTTGGAGGTAAGTTAGATTCTTCAATATGTGAATTGAAACATCTGATTTCCTTAAGTCTTTATGATAATAACTTACAAGGAAAGACTCCAAAGTGTATTGGTACACTTGGTCAGTTAGTAGAGTTGAATCTTGCAATTAATGAACTTGTTAGTCCCATTCCTCCTTCTCTAGGGAACCTTACCAATTTGCAAACTCTTGACCTTGGGGAAAATAATTTTGTTGCAAATGACCTTGACTGGCTTTCTCAACTTTTTAATTTGAGATACCTTGATTTGTCAAATATGAATCTTAGTCAAGCTGAAAATTGGCTATCATCAATAACTAAAATCCCTTCTTTATCTGAGCTTAATTTATATTCCTGTGGGCTCAACCAAGTGATTCCTAAATCCATTCCCCACATAAATTCTTCAACTTCCCTTAAAAGTTGGATATTAGATGGAAGTTGTGATCGCCAAAGCCAACTCCAATGAGCTTCTGTGGCAATTGTTACATTGTGTCTAAGCCAATAGTAGCCACTCCTGGCAGTGTATTCTCCAGAGATATGCTCCCCCCAGCACGGCAGCACCACGTGTCAGCCATATTTTGAGTAAAAACAGGTTTTATTTGCTCAAGCAGCTGCACGCATTGCATTGGTAGTGTTGTGTACAACCTGTTAACATCCCAACTATGCTCATTCCACAAATCTTTGATGCAAAGATCGCTGTCATGCACATCAATATAAGGTACAGTCTCTCCTAGCCTTTGTTGTAACAACCAAGGAATAGACCAGATATTTGTATCGCCTGAGCCAATTTTAAACACAAAGCCATCCCTTAAAATATCTAACGATTTAGTGATTGCCTTCCAGACTGGTGAGCCCGATTTATGCTTATAGGACAACATATGATCCACTGATAAGCCCATGAGTAGAAATCTTCATTGGTTTCCAACTTCCTTGTGCCACCTCCCTATTAATCAGCCCACTTAGTCGTTCCATACACAAAACAAAAAGGTACGGAGAAAGTGGGTCCCCCTGACGTAAACCTCTGCAAGGAGTGAACCCTGGAGTCTTACAACCATTCCAAAGGATTGAAATGCTTGAAGATGTGATCCCATGCATTATCAATGCAACAATAGTACCCGGAAAGCCAAACTTCCGAAGGGTATCTTGAAGAAAAGCCCAATCTACTCTATCATAAGCTTTCTCCAGGTCCAGTTTCAAAATCAAATCCCCCTTTTTCCTTTTGGATTTCTTCATGTGATACAACACCTCCTGGAGAATTATAGCATTATCCACTGTACTCCTTCCTGGTATAAAACCGCTCTGAAGAGGGCTAACAATCCGAGATAAAATCGGTCTTAGACGTTCCACCAACACTTTAGTGATAAGCTTGTAGATCACATTACAAAGACTTATGGGTCTAAAATCTTTGAATGTAGTTTGAGTGTCTCCTTTAGGGATAAGAATAACTAGTGTCTCTGTCACCGAAGGATCAAAGTGACCCTGGGAGAACGTTTTCTTGACATATTCCCAAATATCATCCCCTTTATCCTGCCAAAACATCTTGAAAAATATTGGTTGGAATCCATCCGATCCTGGTGCTTTATAAGAACTCATACTCATAAGAGCTCTATAAACCTCGTCTTTGGTAACCGGTTGGAGTAGTACATGCCTATCTTCATCAGTAAGGGAGCACAAGTTTTCTTCTTCATTTGGGGCAATAATATTCTCCTTAGAACAAAACAGATCCTTAAAGAATCGAATAGCTTCATCTCTAAGAACATCAGGATCAGTGCACCAAACACCTGAGGGGAGAGTGAGGCCATGAATCTTACTAAGATTATGCCGGATAATTGTTTGAGCATGAAAGAAAGTCGGGTTTGGAACTTTGTCATATGCCTAGAGAGGCAAATAACAGTGATGACTTCTTGGCCAAATATGCTACTAAGCACCTTCGAGGGATTGTGTTCTGGGACTCCCCCCCCCCCTCAAGAGATGCGCGAGATATTAGCCGATGATCATGGAATTTAGTTTCCTTTCCTTTTTTTTTCTTGTTGTATTCCACCAAAAAAAAAACCTAGACCGACCTAGCCAGTTGAACCGGTTCGATAACAGGCTATATAGGATCGATTAAGCATGTGGACCGGTAAATTTACGAGGGAACCGATTGAAACTGTCCAACCCGATAACCTGGTTTGATCCAACTATATGGAAGCGAACATTTATAACTAGGCCTAGCCCTAGGCTCAGGTCCTGATGCCCTGCTCCCTATTCGGAGTCACGAGTTTCATCCTCTTCTTCATTCACGTACTGGGCGAGCTTCCCTTCGTGGATCAGCTCTTCAATGTCATCCCTGGTCGGCCTAGCTCTTGAAACCACTCTAGTGCGGCATTTTCGAGAGTGAGGGGGAAGCTTTTACAGTGAACAGGCTCCCTAGAGCCTCGATAGCGCATCATCAAGGAGAAGTGTGCCAGATGGCGGTCTGGATCGCCGGTTCCGTCAGAGAGGTGTCTTCATAGTCCAACTCTTGATACCTGCGTCGGTCGGGGGATCTCCTCGATGGCGATTCCCGGCAGTGCCTTCAGTGGGTATCGACCCGGTTCCTTGACCTCTCACAAGAATCAGGGGATGCGCGTGAGGAGGTCCTGGATTGGGAGTCGTGAGGCTGGTAGGTATCATCTGGAGGGGATGTTGGAGGTGAGCCTGACCCTCTATGCCTGCGACGCCGAGGGGGAGAGCGATGCACGTGCCTTCGCCTTGGGGGGAACGATGGACGTGATGCCTCCGAGGGGGAGATCGATGGCGCCTTGAAGTCACCGCTGTTGGAGGAAGGGTTCCCCTGCTGGGTGAAGGCTGCTCAGGAAGGGAGGTTACACGCCTTTCAATTTCCCTTAGGCGAGCTTCTTGTTGCAGCATAGCTTGAGTGCGATTGTCCAGGAGATCTAAAAGTTGACTCACATTCGAGGGCTGGACAGGTTGACTGGTACCCTCGTCAGGTAGGGTCTCGACGTTGCCCTCAGGAGTACCTTCTGGTCGGGGTGCGGGTATGACAATGCTTTGAACCCGAGGTCTTCCTCTGGGAGCCATGGAGTAGCAAGGGAAAGTTCGAGTAGTGTGATGTGAAAGATAGATATCTCCCACAGTGGTCGCCAATGTTCTGTACCTAGCAGTACTTTATTGACTGCTGTTGGTAGGTCTCTTGCTGCCCCGGCAGGAGGTTAGTGAGCGCCCCCGGGGGGAGGGGGTACCTGCAAAGCCACTTCGACGCTCAAGACAGTATGAGAATAGGCTAGTGAAATTGCTAGGAAAGAGTATGTACCTTGTAAATGGCTATGCGAGCCGATATTTATAGGAAATCGATGTTCGTTTGTGGATCGTCGGATCTGTGGAAGCGATCTGAACCATCTATGCGTGGTGGCTTTACTTGGGCTTGTATGTTGTGGATATGGGCCGAATCGATTGGGCCGATCCATATCCAATTGCTAAACGCACCTCCTGGTTTTGCTAAATGGACCTCTTGGTCCAGTCCAGAACAATTTATTAATTCATTATTTGTTAGGTTTCAATATGATTCAAAGTTCTATCCAGATGCTGAAGTATCTTATTGTTTATATGAGACTATTGAAAGAATGGTGCCAGATAGAAGAATAAGGTTTCAAATTGATCAACAACTTGAGGAGTTCAAGAAAAGCTTGGGACTTTTTGGAAGGAGCCTGGCAAAAGATACTAGAGACAAAAAACAGCCTGGTGAGTTAAACATATTTACATAATGATCATGAATCGTGTTTTGAAAAAACATGGCAGCAAGCAAGTATATAATTGTTTTATGTTGCATTTGGTTTGGATAGCTCTTTGGTGGGAAAGCTATGGTGGAGAGTGCAAGGAACTACAAAAGGTGGCGATGAGAGTTTTGAGCCTCACTTGTAGTGCTACTGGATGTGAAAGAAATTGGAGTACATTTGATCAAATTCATACTAAGAGAAGAAGTCGCTTAGAGCAACAATGATTAAATGCCCTTGTTTATGTTAAGTATAATCTTCAACTTGAGATGAGACAGAAGGTTAGGGAGGAGAGAGGAGATATATATGATCCTATATGCTTATCTGAAATTGAATCTGATGATGAGTGAATTTGTGAAAAGGCGGAGCCTAGCTTACCAATGGATACTACATGGATGGACATACATGAGTCATTTACTATTGAAGAGGGAGCTCCATTCAATAAAAGAAAGAGAGATCCAAGAAACTTGAATAAGGCAAACAAGAAAGGAAATGATGAAATTGAAGAGATTGTTGAAGATGGAGATGAAGAGGAAGAGAATGAAATACTTGAGGCCGAGGATGAACTAAGTGATGTTGATCTTGGACCGGATGATGATCACAATGAGACTAGAAACTAGAGCTTATTTAGGATTGAAAACATTTATTTTTTATTGATGAATTGAGTTTTGAAGTATTTTGGAGTTTATATATGATATATTATATCATATTGTTTTGCTTATGCTATTTATTTTTTACTAAATTTGTCTTTTTTTTATTCATGTATCTTACGATACACGATACGATACGATACGATACACGATACAAAAATGACAAAACGATACACGATACATATCCCGATTTAACTACCATGATTTGGACCCATCATTGGCAACACAAAATGGATTTGAAAGACACCTAGCCAATCCTGTTCTGCATTAAGAAGACAGGACGGCCTACTGTATTACTTTCTGTTATGGTATTGAGATAATTATAAGGTAATCATCTGTTATTAAGGCAAAAGAAGGACAAAGAGAAAGGGATATAGTATAATTGCATTCCTTCGGCAAACAAGCAAAGTGACTTAATTATTTAAAGAAATCTTTTCTTTGCTCAGAAATGTCTTTGTAAATGAAAGGACTTTCCTTAGGAATTAGGATTCAATATGCAAAAGTGTTTTGAAAATGCACAAGTGTTACTATATATATATATATATATATATATATATATATATATATATATATATATATATATACACACACACGAGCCTTTGTTGGCCACTACTCGGGCCTACATCTGCCCTCCGTTGGATTAATCGTGATCAACGGTTCTAATTAAACCTAATCCCTAGAAACTTGGAGCCTCTACTCCATAACCTCACTAGCACGATTAATGGGGCAAAACTCTAGTCGCTCCACTTTCCACGGGGTACTATGCTCCTTGACCTTAACTGCTCAAACGTAATATGTCCATGTGCATTGAATACTTGCGCTCCAAGTAAGTATTCCTTACCCTTGGCCTTCGGCCGTTGGTACCTCAGCCGAGTCACTTTATGGTCGATGCACCCTCCAACCGAGTCTTCTAGTTACTCGGTGCTCTACCTTCACTCCTCCGGGGCTTCCAAATGCCATATCTTTATCTGCTCAGCTCGAATATGCCACGTGTTGTGGCAAGTAATTTCTCTGCTCGATTGTTCTCCTGGTTACCTCGGCACCTGTTTTGGCCCTAAACCTTCTTTTTTCCCTCGACCAACAATCCACTTTATGTTGGGTGTTAACAAATGCCCCCATTTTTGTGTTGTTGTCTAGCCGAGTGGATGTGTCTGACAACGCGAAAACCAAAGCCACACGCCGTAATATTTATGATGACTAGCCGTTATGTCATTTATCAACGTATGACGGCCTATCTTTTCCTACAAAACGCAACACCGATACCTCAAGTGTTTCAATCATTCTCTTCAATGGCTATAAATAGCCATTTTGATATTCCATTTCATATACTATCAAGCTTTATTTGCTTTCTATATAATACTACCAAGTAATATTTTACTTGTCAATAGAAATCTCAAAGTGTAACCAAAAAAATAGAAATCTCAAAGCTATCTTGGATGATAGAATAACTTATATTTTCTAAGGTTAAATATTTTTGGTCACCGAACAATTTGAAAATTTTGTTGTTAGTCTCTATAAAAAATTAAATTTACTCACTTTAATTTTAGTCATCATATTTTCCTCGTCAATATTTTTAGTCTCTCATGACTTTTAATAACACTTAGAACGCTATTAAAAGGCCCGAAAAAGATTATTAAATTCATGAGGGAATAAAAACATTGATGATGGAAAAATATAGAGACTAAACGTGAGTAAATTTTTTTAGGGTAAAATATGTTTTTAGTCCCTACAAAATCGGCTCCTTCTAAGTTTAGTCTCTACATTAACGAAATAGGCGTTTTGATCCCTACATTTTTTTTCCGTTTTTATTAATAGTCCCTGTCGTTAAATCCATCTGATTAGGCAACGGAAATGTGACGTGGCTGTTACACGTGGAATTTTTTTTATCTACGTGGCTTTTTTTATTTAGGGTAAAATATGTTTTTGGACCCTACAAAATTGGGTCATCCTAAGTTTAGTCCCTACATTAACGAAATAGGTGTTTTGGTCTGTATCTTATTTTGCTGTTTTCATTATTAGTCTCAGACGTTAAATGTTGCTGATTGGGCTAACAGAATCATGACTGTACATGCCACGTGGACATTTTAATTGATGTGGCGTCCACGTGGCATGCTAACTCACATTTTTTATTACTTATATTTAATATTTAATTCAGTTTAAAATAAAATAAATTTAAATTAAAAAAACACCTAGCAGCGTTGAGTCAATACCCAGAATTCCCAAATCTCAATCTCAATCTTATTTTGGTTCCCATTCACTACCTAGCGTTCTCCATTCACTACTCAGCGTTCACGTTGCAGCAAATCTCCATGTGGCGTGAGCAAGAACGGAGAACGCAGAGAACAGAGAACAGAGACGAAGAAGAACAGAAAGAGAGGACGCCACATCAATTAAAATGTCCACGTGTCATGTACAGTCATGATTCTGTTAGCCCAATCAGCAACATTTAACGCCAGGGACAATGAAAACAGCAAAACAAGATAGGGACCAAAACACCTATTTCGTTAATGTAGGGACTAAACTTAGAATGACCCAATTTTGTAATGACCAAAAACATATTTTACCCTAAATAAAAAAAGCCACGTAGATAAAAAAATTCCACGTGTAACAGCCACGTCACATTTCCGTACGTTGCCTAATCAGATGGATTTAATGACAGGGACTATTAATGAAAACGGAAAAAAAAAATGTAGGAACTAAAACGCCTATTTCGTTAATGTAGGGACTAAACTTAGAAGGAGCCGATTTTGTAGGGACTAAAAACATATTTTACCCATTTTTTTATAAGGACTAAACATGACAAAATTCTCAAATTTTATAGGAACCAAACACATATTTAACCCTTGTTTCAACAACTTCCTTTGCTTGATTCAATAACTTATTGTTATTAATTTTGTTCCTAAAGATCTTTCTTATGGTAACACCACTTAGGGAGACAGAAATCAAGTTGTGGCCCCTATAAAAAGTTCATCACATGGAGGAGTCAATGTAAAAGAATTCAATACTGCAAGTTTTTTTTGGTTACAAAAGGGAAAAAGAGCAAAAGGAAAAAACCAAGATTAAGTCCTGGTGAAAACTACATCCTGAGCATCTTCAAGAATAAGAACTTCCAATTCTGAAGGACAAATTGAGAGTTCTACTAGCTCTTGAGAGGCATTGACGCCCATTTTAGCTAGCTGTAGCACATCCGCACACCGATTACCTTCTCGAAAGTTATGAGTTATAGTACAATCCCATTCTCGACTAATGAGCTCTTTGATACGAGTTATCTCATTGCTATACCTGTGACGTAACCCAACTCCATCTAACACATACTTCACGGTTAGTAATGAGTCCGATACACACTGAACATTTCTAAAACCCCAATTCCAACAGCAGTTGAGACCATGTAAAAGGCCCATAATTTCAGCATAGAGAATATCAGAGTTATCGGCAGATCCGAAAAATCCACGTAAAAACTCACCATTTCTATTCCGGATTAGTCCCCCATATCCAGCTTTACCTTAATCTTGAAACACACTTCCATCCACATTTAACACTACTTGATTTTCCATTGGCCGCAACCATTGGACCTGACGTGTGACTTTTGTATGAGAGGGCCCAGAATTTATTTGAAAAGCTTTTTGGATTAAATGATACAAGTTGTGAACTTGCTAGTATACCATCATTGGACATATTATGTTGGTAAAAAATGAGGCTATTCCTAGAACACCATAGCACCCACAAACCAATAGGAATTAGATTGCCAAACACCAAGTAGTTTGATTGTATCCAATATACCAAGTCCTTCAAATCGCTACCTCACAGAAGAATGTGAACTCCAAGCTTGGCCCAAATGGTTCTCGCTCGTGAGCATGTTAGCAAGCAATGGATAATTGTTTCATCATTGTTACGACAAACAGGACAAAGAACATTACAAGGTATACCTCTATGTTGTAGCACATGCCTAGTTGGTAAAGCTCCATGAAGAACTTGCCATAGCATAAATTGGATGTTAGATGGAAGTTGTGATCGCCAAAGCAAACTCCAATGAGCTTCTGTGGCAATTGTTACATTGTGTCTAAGCCAATAGTAGCCACTCCTGGCGGTGTATTCTCCAGAGATATGCTCCCCCCAGCACCACGTGTCAGCCATATTTTGAGTAAAAACAGGTTTTATTTGCTCGAGCAGCTGCACGCATTGCATTGGTAGTGTTGTGTACAACCTGTTAACATCCCAACTATGCTCATTCCACAAATCTTTGATGCAAAGATCGCTGTCATGCACATCAATATAAGGTACAGTCTCTCCTAGCCTTTGTTGTAACAACCAAGGAATAGACCAGATATTTGTATCGCCTGAGCCAATTTTAAACACAAAGCCATCCCTTAAAATATCTAACGATTTAGTGATTGCCTTCCAGACTGGTGAGCCCGATTTATGCTTATAGGACAACATATGATCCACTGATAAATAAATATTTTTGAGTACATGAACCCAAAGTTTATCCTTAGATACCAAGATATCCCACACCAACTTGCCCAGAAGGGCCACATTCTGATCTCTACTCCTTCTCACCCCCAAACCACCATGTTTCTTAGATTGAGTGATAACATTCCACCGAACCATGTGCATCCCTCTATCCCCCGTTCCTTTCCAAATGAAATTTCGGACCGTTTGATCTAGAGTGTCACACACATTTTTGAGGGAACCAACATGCTTGCATATTATAAGTAGGTATGGCTGATAAAACTGCATTAGCCAAAACCACTCGTCATGGTTTGTTGAGGAGTCTACCTTTCCAAGAGGCGAGCTTGCCTTTCACTCTTCCCAAGACATCTTCAAAGTCTTCTTTGCTACTGCGACCTTGAAACATACGGAAACCCAAGTACTTAGTTATCCTATCTGTATATCGAAAGCCACTCCTACAACTCAAGCGATCCTTCATATCTCTAGTAACACCTTTGGAGGTGTGTATATGTGACTTCTCCTTATTGATCTTCAAACCTGAAAAAGAGCAAAAATTCTCTAAGAGGTTAGTGATACGACGGACTTGGTCCGTGGTTGCTTTTGTGAACAGAAGAACATCATCAGCAAAGAATAGGTGTGAAATGGTAGGCCCATGAGTAGAAATCTTCATAGGTTTCCAACTTCCTTGTGCCACCTCCCTATTAATCAGCCCACTTAGTCGTTCCATACACAAAACAAAAGGGTACGAAGAAAGTGGGTCCCCCTGACGTAAACCTCTGCAAGGAGTGAACCCTGGAGTCTTACAACCATTCCAAAGGATTGAAATGCTTGAAGATGTGATCCCATGCATTATCAATGCAACAATAGTACCCGGAAAGGCAAACTTCCGAAGGGTATCTTGAAGAAAAGCTCAATCTACTCTATCATAAGCTTTCTCCAGGTCCAGTTTCAAAATCAAATCCCCCTTTTTCCTTTTGGATTTCTTCATGTGATACAACACCTCCTGGAGAGTTATAGCATTATCCACTGTACTCCTTCCTGGTATAAAACCACTCTGAAGAGGGCTAACAATCCAAGATAAAATCGGTCTTAGACGTTCCACCAACACTTTAGTGATAAGCTTGTAGATCACATTACAAAGACTTATGGGTCTAAAATCTTTGAATGTAGTTTGAGTGTCTCCTTTAGGGATAAGAATAACTAGTGTCTCTGTCACCGAAGGATCAAAGTGACCCTGGGAGAACGTTTTCTTGACATATTCCCAAATATCATCCCCTATATCCTGCCAAAACATCTTGAAAAATATTGGTTGGAATCCATCCGATCCTGGTGCTTTATAAGAACTCATACTCATAAGAGCTCTATAAACCTCGTCTTTGGTAACCGGTTGGAGTAGTACATGCCTATCTTCATCAGTAAGGGAGCACAAGTTTTCTTCTTCATTTGGGGCAATAATATTCTCCTTAGAACAAAACAGATCCTTAAAGAATCGAATAGCTTCATCTCTAAGAACATCAGGATCAGTGCACCAAACACCTGAGGGGAGAGTGAGGCCATGAATCTTACTAAGATTACGCCGGATAATTGTTTGAGCATGAAAGAAAGCTGTGTTTCTGCTACCCAATTTTATCCAACGTTCTCTAGACTTTTGGTACCATAAAGTTTCCTCTTGTAGAAGGATATCCTCATATTGACCAAGAAGATCTTTCTGGAGAAAATGAAGTCTAGCACTATCAACTTCTTCCAAAACCCTCTGGATTCCTTTTAAACGTGCTTCTAGTGACCTCTTCTTTGCAAAAATGTTGCCAAACACCTCTTTATTAACTATCTTTGGCCCAATACTGCATGTGATGCAGAATTTTTGTTGTCTATGATATTGATTTTTTCGGTAAGAACCTACCTATGATAATGATTTGTCTTTCAACATCCGTTTCTAGACCTATTATCATACTCTTAACACATGCTCGAATCAAAGCAACCAAAGGTTGTAATTTAAATTCATGTCTTCATGTTATGCAAGGGCAGCGCAGCTGTGGAGACTATTTTGTGAAACTGAACAATATTAACAAAAAAAAAGACCACTCTTTTGATGCTAGTTATTTCATACAAATTTATTTTGAAACAAAGGTTTTCTTCTTAAAAGACTCTTGACTCAAAATAACTTAGTGCAATGAAAGGAAAAATACATCCAAATAGAGAAACCAAATCTATAATGTGATTGAAGATCATGGCTTAAAGAGAAATTCACTAGAGCTAACAGCAGGTGTATCTTTTCCTGATTGATCAGTAGAGTTTATCTTCAAAATGACAGCAAGTGTATCTTTTCATGATTGATCAGTAGAACTTATCTCCAAACTCACGCCATGCATTAAACCTTTCGTAGAATTCCTTAGTACGCGGAACATGTGGATATTGTCGGCCGGGGTAGGCATCCGGACCTGCAATCCAAGATATATGCAGCAATCCAAAATATATTCAGTATACATAAACTCATAAAGCAAAATACACAACTTTTGCTAAACTTTCCCAAGTTTTGTTATAAAAACAATTAAGAAAGTTTCGAAAGAGATCAATTTCAATTTTTATATCACACATACATCTGAGATTTCATTTTCAATAAACACACAAATACGCAACAGAACATAGAAAACACATTTCAGATTTGAAAGAAAAATAGAAAGAAAGAGATAAAAATACCGAAAAAGAGGATCCAGTGATCGAGTTCTTCTTGAGCCTTTTGAATGGGATCCTCATAATCAAGTTTACTCTTAATTGATTCCCAATCAAACTCTTTCCGACAAACCTCAAGTTTACGAGTAATGGAGCTCTCAGCAAACATTCGAAGCTCATTGTTTTCTGGAGAAACCTTCCTTACGACATTCAAGGCTTGATAGTATAATTGTATCAGCAGTTCCCTCTCACTCGGCTTCCCATATATTGTTTTCCTAGAAAGCGGACGAAGCGGAAGAGGTCGAGTAGGTCGAGTATAAGTGAAGCGGGATTGCCAATCTGCAACAACACCTACATATAGTATACATAAAGTCAAATACACAATTTTTCCAAATCAGTTTAGCACAACTTTCCTAGCGATGCTATTAGAAATTGTGTTTCATAGTCATTATATATATATATATATATATATATATATATAAACAAAGATTAAACTTATAATCCTCAACTCAAATGATGTTAACAGTACTGTCAGAACAAGGACAATTCTCGAACCAATCATTTTGAATATTTTTAGCATCATTTCCTTTGCTTCCTTGTATTATATATGCAAAATGATTATATAGGTTTGATTTTTGTGTGTTTCATATATATATATATATATATATATATATATATATATATATATATATATATATATATATATATATATATATATATATATATATATATATATATCAAAGATCAAACTTATAACCCTCAACTCAAATGATGTTAACCGTACCGTCAGAACAAGGACAATTCTCGAACCAATCATTTTGAATATTTGTAGCATCATTTCCTTTGCTTCCTTTCCTTTTCTTGTATTATATATGCAAAATGATTATATAGGTTTGATTTTTGTGTGTTTCATAGTCATTATATATATAAGCAAAGGATATGGGAGCATCATTTCCTTTGCTTATAACGAGAATTGTTTGTTAATGTTTGAGTTGAGGTTATAGGTTTGATATCTAAATCTGCACATTACTTGTTATATAATAATGAGTGATTCCACAAAACTATATATATTTGTCAAAAATATTCCATTTTTCATTCGACTAGAACGGTTATGCTTTAGCCCATGGGATTGTATCATCTGCAATTTTCAACGGATAAACCACTGAAATTTCAATTTTAATGAACACCCACAACAGAACATAGAAATCATTTTTCAGATTTGAAAGAAATAAAAAAAAAAAAATAATAAAAATACCAGAAACTTCAAGGATTTCATGACGAGTTTTGTCAATGAGTTCCCAAATCGGAATGGGGGAAAAATGAATTTTTTCCGCAATATATTCCTCATCTTCTTCTTCTTCCTGACAAACCTTTAGCCTATCGTTCGTATATTCCTCCATATATTTGCGATACGAATGGTCTTTTGGAAGGTCCTTGAGCTGATTCAATATCCGGCTGTATAACCTTATTAGCACTTCCCTCGAGCTCTCTACCACGTCTTCTGGATCCTTCTTAATCCCTGTTGTTTGCTTCACCTTCGCCATCAATGGCCGCGCTACCATTCGTAGAAACATCAGCGATTGATTGATATCACTCTCTCTCTCTCTCACGCAGGCAAACACACTATCGTAGTCTTCTTTCTCAATGAAAATCGAAGCAACACTACTAATCATAAGAGCAACTTAGGGTTCCATTTTTTGGGCCGATGAGAATGGATCAGTGTTCTCAAGTGGGCCAATATATGGGAGTTCTTATTAACACCTATTTTATTTGCTTATACAACCAGCTATAAAATAGGTGTTAATAGGAGCTCCCAGATATCGGCCAAACAGGTATAAGTGCTTACGTAAAAGTTGTTTCTATAATCTAAGGAAACATAGTGAAACTATTTTCATAAGCTAGCTATCTTCGAGAGCTTATCGAATCCAAATAAGTTGAAAACAACTTATGAAAATATCATAAGTTGTTTCTGTATGCTCTCCCAAAGAGTCTCACTCAGTGTTTTAAAACTCGGATCGGTGGCTGACTCGGTGAAGGTATTGGGTCACTGGGTCAAGGTTCGGACCGAGAAGTCGACAGTTGAACCGCATGACCAAAATTGGGACCGCATGACTCGGACTCGGTCTCTATTTTGCGAACTTTCAAGCCCTATATAGTATATAATATAAATTTCGTACCTGTAAAATTAATAACTATGTTTATTTTATATCTATTAAAATATAAAAATTAATATCTTAATTTATTAATATTTTTAAAATTATCCATACTATTAATCTATTTTAGATCACATAAATTAATATGTACTCAACAAATATAGTGCTTGTTTTTGCTAATAATGCAATAATGGAAAAGAAAAATATGAAAAAGAGCAAAAGAAACAGATTAAACGACGCTGTTTTGATAATCAAAAAATAAAAATTTAAATGCACAACCCGATCCGGGTTAAGCCGGGTCACCGAGTCACCGGTTTTCGCAAAACCCGACCGAGTCACACCGGTTTTCACCGGTTGGCTGCATGTCCGATCCATAAGGCTGACCGGCTCGATTACCCCCCGTTCCCGGTTCGATCGGTCCGACCGGTCGGGCCGAGCTAGTTTTTAAAACTATGGTCTCACATGTGTTTATGCTAGTAGATAAACTCAAATAAGTCAATCTAAATAGTTTAAGAGAAGCTACCCCGAAGAGCTTATCCAATCAAAACAATATTGTTTTTTTTTAAAAAAAAATTCCCAGTATATTGTGCTCATTTGTCGGACAATTTATTTTCTTCTTATGACCATCATCTGTTCTATTGTTGCAGAGAAGCTATGGTCTGGATAGGGATGTCAAAATGATCCATTTGTCAACTGGATACCCAATCCATCCATAGACCAATGTATCCTCCAAGGCGACGGTGAAGACTAATCCTTTGAGGTATCCGAGATCCATTTAAGGGGTTGACCTCTCCCAACAAATGTTTTTTCATACGCACCGGCCAGAGATCGAACCCAAGACCAAATGGTTAAGGGACCCAAGTATCTACCACTTGTGCCACATCATGTTGGTTATGTTATGATTATTATTATTATTATTATTATTATTATTATTATTATTATTATTATTATTATTATTATTATTATTATTATTATTATTATTATTATTATTATTATATAGTGGATGTCCATCTTTCTCTCATCTTCTAATTACTCCCTTGTAGTGGCTTTTTATTAGTAACCATTCACTTGCCAATTCTCACTCTATAAATAGGGTTCACCTTTTGTATAGACACATTTGTGTAGAGCATAATGGAAAGTCTCTCTCATTCTCTTCTCTCTTCTTCTTCTCAATTCTTTTATATGATGTCTCATATTTGTTCTTACTCAAGTTTTGGTTATTTTTATAACACGTTATCAGCACGAAGTCTACTACAAGAATAATTTTTCTTCTTTTGATGGCATAATCATCTTCGGGTTCTATTACAAGAATACTTTTTTTTTCTTTTTCTTCTTCTTCCTCTTCATCTTCATCTTTATCTTCATCTTTAGGTTCTCACTATCATTTATTTGTGATCTTGTTTATCTTTTATCTCATTTTATGTTTTATCTTATTTTCTATTTATTTATCATTGTTGATGGCAATTTGTGATATAGTTCCTAAAGAACAATGAATCCATTATCCAACCATCCCTGAAGGATTTCACAAATAATTGTTTCTATGTATCATTGTTTATGATATAGTTCCCGAAGAACTTAAAAAATTTAATATCCAAGCATTCCTGAAGGATTGCTCATATATGGTTTTTCTTGATCATCATTGAGAGTTTTGTGGTATAGTTCCTGAAGAACTAATAATTTGGTAATCCATTATCCTTGTAGGATTGCACAAAGAATTGTTTTATTTATCATTGTCTGAATATTTGTGATAGTTCTTAAAGAACTCAAAGAAAGAATAACTTTATATTAAAGCATCCCTGCAAGATTTCTCAAAACATGATTTTTTTCGTCAATGTTTAGATTTGTGGTATAGATCTTGAAGAACAATTGATTAGAAAGTACATTTTTCTTTGATCATCGTATATGAAAAATTTGTGATCGAGTTCCTGAAGAACTTGACTTTTACATAATGATTACAATCTATTTCATCTTTGTATGTTTTGAAGCAAACGAAATCAAGAGAAAGGGCATATAGTTTATGTCTCAAATATTCTCATGAATTAGCAAAATGAAAAAATATTATGAATCAAGATTATGTGATAATACTGATGAACCGCTCAATGAATTGAGGTTCATTCCCAGAAGTGAATGATTCACATTATAATATTGGTACAACAAAGATTGTGGTGATGATCATTGATGTGGTAAATGTTATCATTATGCTATTTAAATATATTAGTATATGATTTTGTGATTATGATCTTCTTATTGGTGTAGGAGCTCATGAATTTTGGAAAAATGTAACTTTTCCAGTCTCTTATGCTTGGAATTCCATATAAAAATGTTGCAAAAAAAGGGATAAGAAGAGTTGATTGTATGACTAGATCCTAAAGAACTGGACACTCTTATGTTCTTATTTGCCATCATAACGTTTTATTATCTTCTTGTAATTTCATGTTACCATAATATTATAGCACATGTGAAATCACATTTCAAATTGCGTGTCTCAAATTCTTTATGTATAAATGGTATTTTTTTTTGTTAAACTAGCATGTGTGGTTTGTTTCTTGAAGAAAATTTGCGTCCCCAATTTTTCTGTATATATATGGTAATTTTTGTTATACGTGTACTTAGTAGTTTTATAATTTATTTTTTTTGAATGGCCAAAGTTTAATACATTATTTTTGCTTAAATAAATATGAGCGCGGTTAAGATTATTCTATATGAACCAAGAAGTTTGATATGCACGTATGCAAGAATAAAGTGTTGTTTCAAACCTATTGATGTTTTGAAGGAGTAAAATATTCTTCAATATAATTGAAATTTTATCTGTCATTTTCTCTCAATGTCTTTTAACTATAATGCTATTCATTAGCTAGCTTAAAATAGAGTTAAGTTTGATAGCTATTCTAAGTTTTTAGAATATAACTAAGATTAAATATGTGTATTTTATATTAGATTGTGTACATTATCTAGCTATGACCAGAAGTCATATAGTAGCATGTGTACTTCTTATCAACTTGCAACCAGAAGCAGTGTTTTAAAAACCGGCTCGGCCCGGCTGGTCGGAGCGGGCGAACCGGGAACCGCGGGTAACCGAGCCGGTCAGTCCTCTGGATCGAAAATGTAGCCAGCCGGTGAAACCGACTCATTAGTTGTTGACTTTAATAGTCCCCCAGAAGCTTGACCATGATAGATGTTGAGCATCCCAAGCTTGGAGATGAAAGGAGTGAAGACAGTAGGTGGTAGAGCTTTGGAAAAGAAATCAGCTAGCTGGCCTTTTGAGGATACTGGCAGCAGCTTCATTAAGCCTTCTTGCAATTTTTCTCTAACAAAATGGAAATCTATCTCAAGATGCTTTGTCCTTTCATGAAATACTGGATTTGCAGCTATATGCATAGCATTTTGATTGTCATGGTATAAAACTGGAACTCTTTCAGATTTGATGTCAAGATCAGCAAGCAAGTACAATAACCATTGCAATTCACAAGTTGAAGTGGAGAGGGCTTATTTTGCTTCTGATGAGGACCTAGAAATTGCTTGTTTTTTCTTTGTCCTCCATGAGACTAAGGATGATCCAATAAAGAAACAGTACTCTGTAATGGATTTTCTGGTGTCCAAACAATTGGCCCAGACAGCATTAGAAAAACCAGATAGTTGCAAGATGGGATCTCTTTGAAATAGAAATCGCATGCCAGGATTACCCTTGAGATACCTCGGCACTCTGCAGGCAGCATTGTAATGAGTCACAGTTGGAGAATTAACATGTTGACTCAATTGTTGAACAGTAAATGTTATGCCAGGTCTTGTGTTGGTGAGATACAACAATCTCCCTATCAGTCTTCTATAAGAACTAACATCCTTGTAAGGCTCTGCGGTATCTTGATGCAGCTTCGCAGTACGTGTTGTGTGAAAACGTGATGTGCAAGTATACCCAATCGCAACAAGTAGTAAGTGATAAATCAAGATTGTTTCCACGAGGATTGAAGTCTAATTCAAGCTTAACTTGGCTAGCAAATCAGTGAGGAAAAATAAATTGACACAAGTTTTTGAAATCATTTTTAAATAACAATTTCTACATCTCTCTCCCTTTTCTTTTTCGGTCTTCATTCTCTTTCTCTCTCCTTTACCGGAGACAAGGCTTTCGGTGGCATAGGAGCGGACGACCACCGTCTATGGTGGCCGGAGCTAACAGGTGTTGTATTTTTTTTTTAATTATTTTTTTTTTAATTATTTTTTTTTCCTCGGATCTGGTCTTCTCTCCCCCCCCCCTTTTTTTTCACCTAGTGCTCTTGTTGTTTTTCTTTTATTTGCTTGTCTTCTAAAAAACGGGCTAATTTTTTTTTTAACTAAACAACTATTTTAAACTAACTGCTACCCCTTTTTTTAGAACAGATCTACTAAACCTATGTCAAGTTCAAATCTTGATTTCATTTTTTGGATTTTTTTTCATTTACTGACCCTAATTTAAATATAATGCTAATTTTCGTTTTTTTTTTATATATATAAAAAGAAACTGATTCTGAAAAATAATCATAATAATAATAAAAAAGGGAAAAAAGGATAAATAAATAAAAAACTAATTGGTTTTCTAATACTAATGCTACTATATTTACAGTAAAACAATGACTAACTAATAAATCACCTACTAAACTTACTATTACTAGTAAAAACGACTAACAAAACAAAAAAAAACTGACTTGACCAACCTTTTTCCAGAAGAGAAATCAAAAGCCCCTTTTTTTTGTTATGGAGAAAAATCGACCCCCTTACTGCTTTCCAGAATTTTAATGTGTATTTTCTGTTTGTGAAAAATAATGTCCCCCCTCAATTGACTTCTGGATTAGCCTTTTATAGTAATTTTTGGAAACCGAAAAATAAATTTTTTGATTCTCCATTATTACTGATTAAGGCATTGTTTCCTGGACAGCTAATGTTTGTGTGTGGCTGACTCAGGGCCAGTGTGTAGCTGACTCAACCTTGAATTGTTTCCTTTTCAGGTCCTTGGCAGCTGGTGAAACTTGCTATGCAAGCTTAGGAGCAGCAGCGGAGGCGCACGGCTTGGAGGCAGGGATTAGGGTTTTTTTGGGCCTTTCTCTGTTTTTTTTTTATAGTTAGGTGTAGATAATTTTTTGGGCCCGTTTGGGGCCTGTTTTCTATTTTTTGTAATGTTGGCATATATTTGGGCCAAGTGTAGCTAGATACTTTGTAAATAAAATTTTTTTCACACACCTCCTATTTTAACTATTACTGTGATTATTACTACACAAAGGGAACTAAAAGGAAACGCGACAAAACATGTCGGACTAAACACGATGAAGCGTTAAAACAACGTCGCAACGAATACGCGACAAACCAAATATTTATTCAAAGGGATTTATTTTGTTATTATTATTATTATTATTATTATTTTTAGTAAAAGGAAAAGTAAA
This sequence comes from Astragalus membranaceus, assembly GCA_039519185.1. Classification (NCBI taxonomy): domain Eukaryota; kingdom Viridiplantae; phylum Streptophyta; class Magnoliopsida; order Fabales; family Fabaceae; genus Astragalus; species Astragalus membranaceus. The sequence continues at coordinate 14,792,682 of CM076852.1, forward strand.
TAAGTGAATAAATAAATAAGAAAAATACACCGATTAAAATTGGGTGTTCACAGTTGCCCCTCTGTGCTTACTTTCTTACGAGATAATACATGAAACCATGTTTTCTTGCATTATCAAAGTGAGGAGTAAGTGCAGACATGAACCTCAATTTTAATCGGTGGAATATTCACAACTGTCTGTTGACTGTTAAAGTTAAGATGGGTAACAGTGACAGAGCTGAACGGATAGCACGAAATTAGCACAAAACAAATGCCAGGGTGAGACCGATAGCAGAAAACTAAAAACAAATGCCAGGGCGAGACCGATAGCAGAAAATTAAAAGCGAATGCCAGGGCGAGACCGATAGCAGAAAATTAAAAGCAAATGCCAGGGCGAGACCGATAGCAGGAAATTTAAACCAAATGCCAGGGCGAGACCGATAGCAGAAAATTAAAAGCAAATGCCAGGGCGAGACCGATAGCATGAAAATTAAAAGCAAATGCCAGGGCGAGACCGATAGCATGAAAATTAAAGACAATGCCAGGGCGAGACCGATAGCAGAAAATTAAAAACAGTGCTAGGGCGAGACCGATAGCAGAAAATTAAAAGCAAATGCCAGGGCGAGACCGATAGCTGAAAATTAAAAACAAATGCCAGGGCGAGACCGATAGCAGAAAATTAAAGACAATGCCAGGGCGAGACCGATAGCATGAAAATTTAAAGACAATGCCAGGGCGAGACCGTTAGCAGAAAATTAAAAACAGTGCTAGGGCGAGACCGATAGCAGAAAATTAAAAGCAAATGCCAGGGCGAGACCGATAGCAGAAAATTAAAAACAAATGCCAGGGCGAGACCGATAGCAGAAAATTAAAGACAATGCCAGGGCGAGACCGATAGCATGAAAATTTAAAGACAATGCCAGGGCGAGACCGATAGCAGCAAATTAGAAGCAAATGCCAGGGCGAGACCGATAGCAGAAAATTAAAAGCAAATGCCAGGGCGAGACCGATAGCATGAAAATTAAAGACAATGCCAGGGCGAGACCGATAGCATGAAAATTAAAAAACAAATGCCAGGGCGAGACCGATAGCATGAAAATTAAAAACAAAAACGTAATGTAATGCATGTTTACTTCAGGATGCCTTTGTTCTAGTGCTAGAACCATTGCTGCGAACCAAGGATCTTTGACCAATCAAACTCTGGTTTACTTGCCTTCACCTCTCCCTTATAACCGCAGTCGCCCTTTCATAGCATCAATCCCGTTATTCACCTGATTGGAAGCATTCCCCTTCAATCTTATTAGGGACAACCTCGAGACTTTCCAGCTTGCGTGCTCTCTTTGCGATTTGTGAGAAGTGTGGGTCTACTGTCCCCCGTCAACTGAGTTTCCTCTTTTTTTTTTGTTATTATTATTATTATTATTATTTTCAATTATTAATGTGTTACTGACACATTCGTCTTGAAGTTTGCTAGACTTAAACCATTTTACTTGAGACATAGATTAAATGAGTCAATTATGAATGAAAGAGTAAAGGAAATGAGCTAGGCGAATAGGTCATGAATGTACGAACGAAAAATGAAAAATAGCAAATGCATGAACATAGTGGTATTGATTAGGAAGAAAATAGGAAAGAAGGTCACAAGCAGGAAACTTCACATAAACTTTGCCCCGTTATGACTAGGTCAATCCCCTACCGGCCGATCCTCTTGAAAACCCTTAATGCGACTATCAGAGTGGAATCCGATTCTGACTTCTTTCCATGCAGTTATATCGCCCCAGCATAGACGCGCTCGTGAGTCCTTTCAGTCTGCCATGTCATGCCCTTCTTTTTCTTTTCTCTCTTTTTTTTTTTGCCTAGACCGCACTTTTGGGTTTTCAATCTAGCAGACTTTTATTGACCCTAATTTTTGCCTAGACCGCCCTTTTGGGTTTTTGATCTACCGGGCCTTTCTTATCCCTAATTTTTTCCTAGACCACCCGTTCGGGTTTTCAATCTAGAGGGATTTTTTTTTTAGGCATAAAATTTCTTGACAGCGTCTGAGTTTATCGGCTTTGGAAGCTCACATCCTTCCATGTCGAGCAGGACTAGGGCTCCACCCGGAAACGCATGTTTGACCACGTAAGGCCCATCGTAGTTGGGCGCCCACTTACCACGGGCGTCTTCTTGGTGGGGCATTAATCTCTTCAAAACCAGGTCTCCAGGTTGAAACTCTCTTGGACGGACTTTCTTATTGAAGGCTCTGGCCATTCGACTTTGGTATAACTGCCCGTGACAAATAGCTGCCAATCTCTTTTCCTCGATCATATTCAGCTGTTCAAACCTAGTTTTTACCCATTCTGACTCTTCCAGATCTGCCTCCATCAAAACCCTTAAGGATGGTATTTCAACTTCCACGGGGGACACAGCTTCCATTTGTTGCGCTCGTGTGTGTTATAGTCGCAATATCAGTGCAAGTATACACGTCGTACAAGTAATAAAGTGGATAAAAAGTAAGAGATCGTTCCCACGAGGATTGATTAACTTTCAGAGTTCAAGTCTTCAAAACACAAGTGAAACAGGTAATAAATCGGCACTAAAAGTAGGTGTTAAGACTAAGAACGTAAATAAAACAAGTAAATGAGAAGTGGTTGTGAATATGGAAGAGTATGAGTTGGATTGCTGCATGCAAGTAAATCTCCTTTAGTCAGACGTTATAACGTTTACACGTTAACACGTACAAATGCTATGTTGTATAGACGTTATAACGTTTGAACGCTGTTGCAAAAGAGCTGTGCTTTTCAGTCACAAAACGTCAGAGCTTCAAGTACTAGAATTCCTATGTCTAGGTTCTAAGTAGGCCTACTCCTGTATTTTAAGTACCCACAGCAATGTCCTATGAACTATTATCCATTCTATGTCTAGACTTAGATAAAAATGCCTAAATGTCTTTAGTGCACCTTTTCATTCACATAAATCTTTGAGTTCTTTTCATAGACCATGTCTGTACCTATGAATCTACTTGTTTTAAGTGGCCAAGTTCAAAACAAGTTTGGAAATATTAACATGCAAAGATTTAAAACGCATAAACATCAATACTTCATACCATTAAACTAGAGGTTCATTACATGCAAAACAACAACCCAACTACCAATGTTTAGCTCATGCTGAGCATCCTTACAGAAATAAGAGGAGTTAAAATCCAAATACCGTACATAGAGAAAAGGAGACTAAACGCCAATGATACGCCTAAGTGGCCTTCCTTCATGCACGCTGTAAAGACGTTACAACGTCTGAGCCTTACAGTAATGGTTGCGAATGAAGATGGAAATTGGGGCTTGAGAAAATTTAAAATGAAGAAGTCTGTGTCCAGAACTTCTTTTAGAAAAACTATCTCTGAAAAATGGAGGAAGGTGGATGATGAATGGAGTCGTGTGTATATTCCGCATGGTGCACCCTTGCCTTTTTATAGAGAGAAAATAGCCATGGTCAAAGGAGGGTCACGTGCTTGCTGATGTCATTCTCCACCTTCCAAGCTTGCTTGCGAGTTGACTCTGCCCTGAAGTGACACCGCACTGCTACAGTGCGTCAGCCGCGTCAGCTGCTGAGGAGAGAGAAGATCTTCTTCATTTCCAGATCTTTGACCATCATTACATGCGCGCCAAAATGAGATATTACTTTCTTGCTTTGCTGCCCTTCTTCAGACGTGATGAGAGACGTTGCCACGCTCAGTTTACTGCACAAACACAAGAAGCATCAAAACGCTCACAAATGTGCCAAGTGGCACCAAAATGCCTAGAATTTGTAATTTAGCCCCTTTCTAACTGAAAAGTAATAAACTAACAGAAACTTAATAGAAACAACCTACTATTGCCAGAGGACTTGCATGATTTAACTTTGAATAGGTATAAATAACTCATCTAAATATGAGTTATCACACCCCCAAACTTAAACCATTGCTTGTCCTCAAGCAAATGAAATACAACATATGAAAAGATGCAAGAAATTAAATACACCAACAGTTTACACCCTGCTCATCCATTTGATCAAAAATTTTCCTCAAGGGGCTAATTCCTTCAGACTTACACTACACACTCACGCACCAATGCACAATTACATTCTAGATTCATTACTGCCCAAAGTGAGTGTGTGATCTCTGTATCAATTCTTTTCCTAGCTAGGTTCAGAAGCTATCCTAGCTTATGAAAGAGTGGTTTCCATATGGTGAGAGTATAACATCTTTCAAAACAGAGTGTAGGCTAACATTTCCACATAAGACTTGAGGGTTATTTTAAGCACGACAAAGGGTCTTAATTTGGGTGCTAGGACTAGATTAGTGCAAACTACTTTTCTGACTCACACAACGCAAAACACACAGAGGACTGCAACCCCTCATTACTGAGCAACTTACATTTGACTCACTTCACTTTTGGTTTGGAGTTTTTGTGATTTTCTCCTTTTTGATCCTTTGAATTTGACAATTTAGGATTGAGATATTTGGGGTACCCAGTATTTGTTTCGGGAAATTGCAGCCAACACAGAGGACATGTGGATTTTTCCACTTATTTGAAACAACACACACTTTTTGGTCTTTTTGGAGTAGACGTTATAACGTTTGATAACACAGAACACAACACACAAACACACACGGCATACGTTATAACGTTACGGGTAGACGTTACAACGCTGCACTCACACTACACATGCACTAATCATCCTACAGTCTTTGCACCCAGCCTTAGCACAACCTGATATACCCCCAAACTTAGTTTCTACTGCTACTCTCAGTTTTTAATCAAGTTTTACCATCACCATAGTCAACCAAAACTAGCTTTTGCATCACATAGTCCCTAGCTAACTAGGTTTTCCTAAAAACAGAGTTTGTGTGGAAGCAGTAATCAATTCTATTCATCTAAGCACGCATCAGCTACTCACACAAATTCACACAAAGTCATTCTTAGATTTAGCCCAAAGAAAAACATTTTTGATAATTACTCAAGTAGGGAAGTAAACTGATTTTGCATTTGATTTTATGCATACACGAAACATAAAAATGATCCTCCCCCCCAGACACAAAGATGAGCAGTGTCCTCACTGCTCACTGATCTTCAAAAATGGGAGAGGAACACTCAAACAAAACAGAAACAAAACAACTACTGACTACTAACTCTCTAGACGTTGTAACGTCTGGACAGCTATTTATTTGAACTGAAATTGCAAACTATAACTATACTACTGCTAAAAAGAGGGCTAACTTACTTGTTCAGAGCACCCGACCTGAGCCTTCCACTCTGTCTGGCTGGGATGCTTGCTTGCACAGTCTTCTTTTTCTTTTCCTTCTTCTTCTTCTCTCCTTCACCATCACCAGCACCAACTGAGATTTCAGTTTCTTGTGGCATCTTTGCACTGCTCTCAGCAACTCTTTTCTTTGCTTCCTCCCATGCTTTCTGCTTTTCCAGTTCTGCAGGATGAATCTGCTGCTGCTCTTTGGGTTCCCCCTGGGCTTTTTCAACCTCTGGCTCTTGAGACGTTGTAACGTCTGCAGCTTTCTCATCAGCAGCAACAGCAGGAGCATTCTCTGACCCACTTGTAGCAACAAATGCTGCACTGGTGGCTGTTGCTGGCTTGTCTTTGGCAGCTTCAGATTTCTTTCTTACCTGCAACTTTTGCCTTTTGGTTGCAGGAGCATCAACTAGTTGCTCTTCTTCTTCACCATGCCTTGCTTCTTCACTTGCAGCGGCTAATTCACGCCTTTTCTTCTTCCCAAATGGACTCTGGGTGGGCACAGTCTTGAATCTTTGTCTTTTGGGTGGGGGAATGAGTTGTGGGTCTGGGTTAGTTTCAACAGCAGGTGGTTCAGACGTAGTCACGTCTGTACTGGCTACTTCTGGAATGGATGGTTGTGATGGTTCTTTAGTTGGTTCAGGTTGAGTGGGGGTTGGTTTTGAAATGGGTTGATCTTCAGGTTCGGTTTGTGGTGTTTTGGGGATGTTTTGGTCATGGGTGGGGTGTTCTTTAGCTGAGGGATGGGTTTGTTTGGCTTTTGGTGATGGGGGTGTGGGTTGGGCTGGTTCTTTGAGTGTTTGGGTTGGTGGAGAGTCAGCCTCAATATCAGTCTTATCACTGGAGCTTCCTTTCTCTTCTGAATGTGTTTCTTCCTCATCATCACTTAGGACTTCCCTACTCACCTTCTTTGATTCCTCTGCATCACTCTCACTGATGCTATCCATATCAGCTGATTTAAGCTCTTCTTCCTCACTACTTACCTTCTTCTGCTTTTTCTTTGCTGGGCTCTTTCTTTTTGTGGCTGGTTTTCTTGTTTTCTTGACTTTTTCCTTCTTCACTTTTCTGAGGTTCATTGTTGATAAGGGTGTGTTGTCTTCATCTTCCTCTTGCATCCAATCTGGAAGTACTGGTTCTTCAATCACCATCTTGCCTTTTGCTGTCTGTGCAATCACCTTCTTTTGCCACTCAAATTGCTCCTTGACAAACTTGGCTAGGCTGTTTTGCTGGTCCGCCAGACGTTGTAACGTCTGTGCATCAACTGACGTGCTAGCATCTGCAGCTCTCTGCCTAGCTTTGAACTTTGTAGAGAATGCCCCCTGGGGTTCCTCTCTTAGCTCAGATGCTTCAATCTCCACTCCAGCCTCCATGCAGAGATCAGTGATTAAACAAGGGAAGTATAGGTATCCATCCTTCCTGTTCTGACATTTGTTAATCTCCCTGTTGATGAGCTTACCCACTTCAATCTTATCTCTTGACATAATGACATCAATAGCAATCAGCCTCTCTTTATCAACCCAGAGAGTGTGAGAAGTGGGTATCAAGCAATGCCTAATGAAATGAAACCAAGTACTGGCCTCATCACACAGGTATCTCTTCAAGATTTTGAATTCATTTCCATGGTCGCCTCTTCGCTCCCAAACAGCTCCTTCAACACATATCCTTTCTTTGATTTCAGTCATCTCTGCTACTCCGTAAGTCTTTTGCTTCACCTCAACTGCCTTGCCATAGTAACCTAGCCCAAAGTAGTCATTTATGACTCTTACACCAAATTTGACTTCTTCTCCTCGAACGATGGAGGTGCTTGAAAGTTCTCCATCGGTTCTTTCAATGATTCCTTTGTAAAAATCATGCACCAGAGTTGCAATGTATTCCTTTCTGTGAACTACAAATTTCTGCCATCCCAATGCTGTCACTGTTGCGAGAAAGTCAGGATTTGGGTTTTCCAAGCTGAAGCCCCTTTCTGGCAGCAAGGCTTTCTTCTTTGAAGGAATGGGGATTTCTGGATTTGGAACAGAGGAAGAACTGGGGTTGACATTCTTTCCTTTACCAGATGATTTTACTGCAGCTTGCTTGGTTTTAGTCATGGTGATTGTATGAGTTTTCTGGAGAGTGGGGGATTTGAGATTTGAGATTTGGGGGAAGGGATAAGATTGCGGTTTCTGAAAGTGTCTGAAGGTGGTTTTGGTGATTGTAACTGGTGAGTGTTTATTGGGGAGGTTTTATGGGAAGTTGAGAAGTAGGTGGTGGCGTGGGTTTGGGAAAAAGGGGTAACCGTTGGAAGTGACGTCATGATCACTTCGGCAGTCACGTCTTAAAAAGAATCATTTTCAAAAAAAATTTTCATTTGAAAACTGCTTGACTCATTTTCTTTTCTTTTTCATTTAAAACTTTACCCAGGCAGCAAATGTGACAACATCCTAGACACGCAGAGACGTTATAACGTTTACAATACTTCAGCTCCCATTCCTGCACAAAACAAAAATTTAAAAAAAAATTGCTGGTTAGTTAAAACCATTGGGTTGCCTCCCAAGAGCGCTTGCTTTAAGAGTCTTCAGCCAGACTATTCCCTTTTTGAATTCAGGGGTTGTTGAGAGCCACTGTGGTCTTGTCCCTAACCACATGTTCTCCATAGTAATGCTTCACTCTTTGGCCATTGACTTTGAAAATTGAATTAGTTTTCTCATCAAACAGGTCCACAGCACCATGAGGATAGACTTTTACCAGCTTGAAAGGTCCTGACCATCTTGATTTTAGCTTCCCAGGGAACAACTTTAACCTTGAATTAAACAGCAAAACTGATTGTCCCTCTACTAGCTCCCTTCTTTGAATTTTCTGATCGTGCCACTTCTTGGTTTTCTCCTTATACATTGCTGAATTCTCATAGGCAGTGTGTCTGAATTCATCTAGCTCATTTAGTTGAAGGATCCTTGCTTCTCCAGCCTTTGAATGATCTAAGTTCAGTTGCTTCAGTGCCCAGTGAGCTTTGTGTTGGAGTTCAATGGGAAGATGACAAGCTTTTCCGAAGACTAGCTTGTATGGTGACATGCCCAGTGGTGTCTTAAATGCTGTCCTGTATGCCCACAATGCATCATCAAGGTGCAGGGACCAATCCTTCCTGTTTGGACCAACCATCTTCTCAAGTATTCTTTTAATTTTTCTGTTGGAAATTTCTGCTTGACCACTTGTCTGTGGGTGATAAGCTGTAGCAATCTTGTGCTTCACTCCGTACTTAGCCAATAGGTTCTCAATCAGCTTGTTACAGAAGTGAGAGCCTTCATCACTGATTATAGCTCTTGGAGTACCAAATCTTGTGAAGATGTTTTGCTTAAGGAATTTGCTGACTGATTTGGCTTCATTATTGGGCAGTGCAATGGCTTCCACCCATTTTGACACATAATCCACAGCTACCAAAATGTATAAGTTTCCATGAGACATAGGAAATGGCCCCATGAAGTCCATTCCCCAAACATCAAACAGCTCCACTTCAAGGATATTTGTCAATGGCATTTCTTGCTTGTTGGAGATGTTTCCAGTTCTTTGGCATTTATCACAGCCTTTCACTAATTCATGAGCATCTTTGAAGAGTGTTGGCCAATAGTATCCTGACTGTAGCACCTTTGCTGCAGTTCTGGTTCCTCCAAAATGTCCTCCATAAGGTGATGCATGACATTGTTGCAACACATGAAGTTGTTCTTTTTTAGCAAGACATCTCCTAAGCAACTGATCTTGACACATCTTATACAGATAGGGCTCATCCCAAAAATAGTGCTTCACTGCGTGGAAGAACTTTTTTCTTTGCTGATGGTTGAAATCCATAGGAACAATCTTGCTAACTAGGAAATTGACTATATCAGCATACCAGGGTGCAGTAGCATCAGACGTTATAACGTTTGAAGAAATTGCCATAGACGTGGTAACGTCTTCAGCTACTGTGGCTACTGTCAGCAGTTTTTCATCAGGGAAATTCTCTTTTATCTCTTCTGTTCCTGTACCTGCATCAACATTCTCAAGCCTAGAAAGATGATCAGCAACTTGGTTCTCCACCTCCTTTTTATCATGAATTTCCAAGTCAAATTCTTGGAGGAGGAGAACCCATCTGATGAGTCGTGGCTTTGCATCTTTTTTAGAAATCAAATACTTGATGGCTGAGTGATCAGTAAAAACAATAACTTTTGCACCCACCAAGTATGATCGAAATTTGTCAAAAGCAAATACAACAGCCAGTAACTCTTTCTCAGTTACAGTATAATTTAATTGGGCATCATCTAAATTTTTACTAGCATAATAGATAGAGTGAAAAATTTTGCCATACCTTTGACCCAATACAGCCCCTACAGCGTAGTCACTCGCATCACACATTAATTCAAATGGTTTGGACCAGTCAGGAGTGACTATCACAGGAGCTGTTACAAGGGCAGTCTTCAATTTCTGGAAGGCTTCATGACAATGCTCATCAAAGTTGAAGACGTTATCACGTTGCAGCAGCAGACACAAAGGTTTGGAAATTTTTGAGAAATCCTTGATAAACCTTCTGTAAAAACCAGCATGCCCTAAGAAACTTCTAATACCTTTGACAGTGGTAGGTGGAGGTAATTTGTCAATAACATCACTTTTTGCTTTATCCACCTCCAACCCTTTCTTTGAAATTTTATGCCCCAAAACAATTCCCTCTTGAACCATAAAGTGGCATTTCTCCCAGTTGAGTACTAGGTTGGTTTCTTCACATCTTATTAAAACTCCTTCTAAGTTCTCCAAGCATGCCTTGTATGAGTCTCCATAAACTGAAAAGTCATCCATGAAAACTTCCATGGATTTTTCAATAAAATCTGAGAATAGAGCCATCATACATCTCTGGAATGTTGCAGGAGCATTACACAGCCCGAATGGCATCCTTCTGAAGGCAAAGGTACCATAAGGACAAGTGAATGTGGTCTTCTCTTGGTCTTCAGGCACAATAGCTATCTGGTTATATCCTGAGTAACCATCAAGGAAACAATAGAATTCTTTGCCTGCAAGTCTATCCAACATCTGATCAATAAATGGCAGAGGAAAATGGTCCTTCCTGGTTGCTTTGTTCAGCTTCCTGTAGTCCATACATATCCTCCATCCAGTCACTGTTCTTGTTGGAATCAATTCATTTTTGTCATTGGTCACCACAGTAACTCCACCCTTCTTTGGTACACATTGAACCGGGCTCACCCATGAGCTGTCACTGATTGGGTAGATGATTCCTGCGTCTAACCATTTGATGATTTCCTTCTTGACCAGCTCTTTCATTATCGGGTTCAATCGCCTTTGTCCTTCAATGCTGTTCTTTGTATTTTCTTCTAAGACAATTCTGTGCATACAGATTGTGGGACTGATACCCTTGATATCTGCCATTTGCCAACCAATGGCTTTCTTGTGTCTTTTCAAGGTACTAATGAGATCACTTTCCTGCTCTTGTGAGAGATTAGAAGAAATGATCACAGGTAAAGAATCATTTTCCCCCAAAAAGGCATACTTCAGGTGATCAGGCAACACCTTCAGTTCCAGTGTGGGTGGTTCTTCAATGGAGGGGACTATCTTCTTGAGATTGGAGTCTTCTTGCCCCAAAGATTCATACTTTTTTGTCCATGCCCTGGGTACATGGGAATCAGACGTGACAACGTCTGTGGTTGACGTTGTAACGTTTAACGGATCAGCTTCTTCTGATAACAACTCTTGAATCTCATCTTTGCCCAGAATCTTTTCCAAGTGGTCATTATCTTTGTTGAATTGTTTTTGAATCACATGGTCAAGGGCAACCACAAAGGAACATTCCTCTGTGTTAGGTTCTGGATACTTGAGTGCGTTGAGGACGTTGAACTTGACTTCTTGGTCATTGACCCTCATGATTAATTCTCCTTTCTGCACATCAATGAGTGTCCTTCCAGTGGCCAGAAATGGTCGCCCCAAGATGATAGGAACTTCCTTATCTGCATCAAAATCTAAAATAACAAAGTCCACTGGAAAAACAAATTTGTCAACTTTAATCAAAACATCTTCTAATATGCCCTCAGGATAAACTCTACTTTTATCAGCTAAGGTAAGACTTAAAGAAGTAGGTCTGGCAGTTCCTATACCAAGTTTTTCATAAATGGACTTGGGCATCAAGTTTATACTTGCCCCCAAGTCACATAAAGCTTTGCCAAGGTAAAAATCTCCAATGGAGCATGGTATAGTAAAACTGCCAGGATCCTTCAGTTTTCTAGGGAGTTTATTCTGCATGATTAAGCTACATTCTTCAGTTAAAGCAATAGTTTCAAACTCCCCTAGCCTTCTTCTTTTGGTGATGATATCCTTTAGGAACTTGGCATAGTTTGGCATCTGTTGTAGAGCTTCAACCAAGGGAAGGTTTATGTGTAGCTGTTTTAGCATCTCCATGAACTTGCTGAATTGCTTGTCTTCATGAGCTTTCTTTAGTCTTTGAGGGTAGGGTGGAGGAGGATATTCAGGTACAAGCTTAGGAACAGTCTTGATTCCTGGTTCAGAACTAGACGTTGTAACGTCTGGCTTAGACATCACAATATCTGGAATATTTTTCTCCTTTTCTCCACCTTTGTTTTTCTCTTTTTCCTTGTCTGGCACCTCAGATTCCTTAGGCATAGATGGTTCTGGATACTCAGTGCCACTCCTTAATGAGATAGCATTTACCTGCGCATTCACCACATCTTTACCATTTGACTTTGATGAAGATGGTGTTTCAGTTGTGGATGGAAGAGATCCATTCTGTCTTTGAGTAAGAGCTGAGGCTATCTGTCCAATTTGGTTCTCCAAAGTTTTGATTGAAGACTCATGGGTCTGCAAGGTTGCCCTACAATCACTTATGAAAGTTTTCATCAAGGCTTCCAAATTGCTGTTGTTGTTATTCTGCGTATACTGCTTTTGTTGTTGAGGAGGAAATCCTGGGGGTGTTGCAGGAGCAGCATCGCTAGCATTCAAAGAATTGTTGTTCTTCCAACTAAAATTTGGGTGATTTCTCCAATTTGAATTGTAAAAGTTGGAGAAGGGACTGTTACCTTTGTTATGTGATACAAAGTTTACAGACTGAGGGTTATGTGGACACTCTTCGTAGACATGCCCTCCTTCACAATAGACACACACTACTCCCCCAGATGGTGTTGGTTCAACAGTTGCAGCAGTCTGTGTTTCAGACGTTGCCACGTTTGGGGTACTCAAATTTTTAATCATGTTGGTCAAAGAAGCAACCTGAGCAGAAAGGGCAGTTACTTCACTTATCTCATGGACACCAGCCTTCTTTCCAGGAGTGAATCTATCAGAAGGCCAATGGGCATTATGAGTAGCTATGTCTTCAATAAGCCTGCATGCCTCAGAGAAAGACATGTTCAATATGACACCGCCTGATGAAGCATCAAGTATAAGTCTGGTAGGTTGATCTAGACCATTATAAAAAGTCTCCATTTGAATAACCACGGGTATACCATGGTGTGGGCACATTCTTAGTAATTCCTTCCATCTTTCCCAAGCCTCAAATAACGATTCCCCTTCTCTTTGTTTGAAGGAAGTGATGTCATTTCTTAGCTTGGCATTTTTGTTGGGAGGGAAGTATTTTCCAAGAAATTTCTCAGCTAGCTCATCCCAAGTGTGAATTGAATTTGGCTCTAAGGAGTTCAACCAATTCTTGGCCTTATCCTTAAGAGAATATGGAAATAGCTTCAATCGGAAAGCATCTTCTGAGACTCCAGGGATGACAAAGTTGCTACACACATCCAAAAATTGCCTTAGATGTGCATAAGGATCTTCTTGAGGAAAACCTCCAAATTGCCCTACAGTCTGCAGCATTTGGAACATCATTGGCTTGAATTCAAAGTGACCAGTATGAATAGGTGGTCTTGCAATGCCTGTTTGTAAATGGGCAGGGTTGAGCACGGCATAATCACGCATAGGCCTGTCTCTGTCATTGACCATGTCTTGTGGCCCTGCATTGATGAGTTGCTGTCTCTGCCAGTGTTCATCATCAACATAGGTTTCTGTATGAGTTTGTGGTCCACGACCACGTCCTCCAGCATCAGAGTGCCTTCCTCCTCTTGGAGTGCGTCCACCTCTAGAGCTTCTACCACCAGTACCATGTTCAGACATGGTGGGTGGCTGAAATTGCTGTTGTTGTTGTTGCCTTCTTAATCTTTGTTGTCTCCTTAGTCGCCTGAAGGTTCTTTCAGGTTCTGGATAGAATTCAGGCTCAGATCCACTCCTTGGTTCTGTTGAACTAGAGCTTGAACTGGAACTAAGCATACGCTGTAACGTTTACCTGTTCACTTCACAAAAACAACAAACAACACAGCAGAGTTCTTTCACCTAGTGTTTAATTCTTGTTGAGCAATAAAAGTTAAATACAATCCCCGGCAACGGCGCCAAAAACTTGTTGCGCTCGTGTGTGTTATAGTCGCAATATCAGTGCAAGTATACACGTCGTACAAGTAATAAAGTGGATAAAAAGTAAGAGATCGTTCCCACGAGGATTGATTAACTTTCAGAGTTCAAGTCTTCAAAACACAAGTGAAACAGGTAATAAATCGGCACTAAAAGTAGGTGTTAAGACTAAGAACGTAAATAAAACAAGTAAATGAGAAGTGGTTGTGAATATGGAAGAGTATGAGTTGGATTGCTGCATGCAAGTAAATCTCCTTTAGTCAGACGTTATAACGTTTACACGTTAACACGTACAAATGCTATGTTGTATAGACGTTATAACGTTTGAACGCTGTTGCAAAAGAGCTGTGCTTTTCAGTCACAAAACGTCAGAGCTTCAAGTACTAGAATTCCTATGTCTAGGTTCTAAGTAGGCCTACTCCTGTATTTTAAGTACCCACAGCAATGTCCTATGAACTATTATCCATTCTATGTCTAGACTTAGATAAAAATGCCTAAATGTCTTTAGTGCACCTTTTCATTCACATAAATCTTTGAGTTCTTTTCATAGACCATGTCTGTACCTATGAATCTACTTGTTTTAAGTGGCCAAGTTCAAAACAAGTTTGGAAATATTAACATGCAAAGATTTAAAACGCATAAACATCAATACTTCATACCATTAAACTAGAGCTTCATTACATCCAAAACAACAACCCAACTACCAATGTTTAGCTCATGCTGAGCATCCTTACAGAAATAAGAGGAGTTAAAATCCAAATACCGTACAAAGAGAAAAGGAGACTAAACGCCAATGATACGCCTAAGTGGCCTTCCTTCATGCACGCTGTAAAGACGTTACAACGTCTGAGCCTTACAGTAATGGTTGCGAATGAAGATGGAAATTGGGGCTTGAGAAAATTTAAAATGAAGAAGTCTGTGTCCAGAACTTCTTTTAGAAAAACTATCTCTGAAAAATGGAGGAAGGTGGATGATGAATGGAGTCGTGTGTATATTCCGCATGGTGCACCCTTGCCTTTTTATAGAGAGAAAATAGCCATGGTCAAAGGAGGGTCACGTGCTTGCTGATGTCATTCTCCACCTTCCAAGCTTGCTTGCGAGTTGACTCTGCCCTGAAGTGACACCGCACTGCTACAGTGCGTCAGCCGCGTCAGCTGCTGAGGAGAGAGAAGATCTTCTTCATTTCCAGATCTTTGACCATCATTACATGCGCGCCAAAATGAGATATTACTTTCTTGCTTTGCTGCCCTTCTTCAGACGTGATGAGAGACGTTGCCACGCTCAGTTTACTGCACAAACACAAGAAGCATCAAAACGCTCACAAATGTGCCAAGTGGCACCAAAATGCCTAGAATTTGTAATTTAGCCCCTTTCTAACTGAAAAGTAATAAACTAACAGAAACTTAATAGAAACAACCTACTATTGCCAGAGGACTTGCATGATTTAACTTTGAATAGGTATAAATAACTCATCTAAATATGAGTTATCACCATTCCATACACTAAAGAAAATGGCGTTGTCCCAATGCTGGATCGTACGTTAGTGCGATAAGCGTGTAGAGCATAGGGTAATATCTCATGCCAATCTTTGTAATTAATCACCATTTTGGCGATGATTTTCTTGATGTTCTTATTTGCTGCTTCCACTGCACCATTCATTTGGGGTCTATATGGAGTTGAATTGTGGTGCTTGATCTTGAAGTTTTCGCATAGCCTTTGTATCTCAGTGCCATTGAGGTTAGGAGCATTGTCCGTGATTATCCTTTCAGGAATTCCATATCGGCAGATGATGTCCTTCTTCAGGAACTTGGCGAACACCTTTTGGGAGATGCTGGCATATGAGGATGCTTCTACCCACTTTGTGAAATAGTCAATTGCTACCAATATGAACCGATGCCCATTGGATGCCTTCGGATTAATCGGTCCAATCACGTCAATCCCCCACATGGAAAATGGCCAAGGACTTGTTAGGTTATGCAGAGGAAATGGAGGCGCATTGATCCTGTCGGCGTACAGCTGGCACTTGAGACACTTTCTTACATGTACTATGCAATCTGTCTCCATGGTGGTCCAATAAAAACCACTTCTCATGACTTTGCGGGCCATCATGTGCCCGTTTGCATGTGTTCCACAGATCCCTTCGTGTACCTCAATCATGATTTTTCGAGCCTCTTGCGCATCTATGCATCTCAATAAAGTACCATCTTGGCTTCGCTTGTAAAGTATCTCACCGCTCAAAAAGAAATTCATTGCTAGCCTTCTAATTGTTTTCTTGTTTACTTCACTTGCCCCGGTTGGGTATTCACCATGTAGGATGTACTGTTTTATATCATAGAACCATGGTTTTCTATCTGGCTCTTCTTCTTCCACATTAGCGCAGTGAGCTGGTTCATCCTTGACTTCTATACAGATGGGTTGGACCTCGGCATTGACATTCAGTTTAAACATCGCCGCCAAGGTAGCCAAAGCATCGGCAAATTGGTTCTTATCTCGCGCCAGATGGGTGAATGTTACTTCTTCGAAATTTTCTACCAATTGGGTCAAGTGTTTTTGATAAGGTATTAACTTTGAGTCTTTGGTTTGCCATTCGCCCTTTACCTGGTAAATGATGAGTGCCGAATCTCCAAACACATCCAGTCTTTTCACACCAAGGTCGATTGCAACCTGTTGTCCATTTGCGCATGCCTCATACTCGACGATGTTGTTGGTGCATTCGAAACACAATTTGATGGCCACAGGGTATTGTTTACCCTCCGGTGAAATTACTACTGCCCCAACACCATTTCCATACATGTTGACTGCTCCGTCGAAGTACATTCTCCAGGCATCTTTTGTTCCTTTATCTTCATTAGCTGCCATTACCCCTCTTTCCATATCATCCAAACTAGAGGATTTCCCTTCCGCGAGAGGGTTATCGACCAGATAGTCGGCGATGGTACTTCCCTTGATGGACTTCTGCGACACGTATTTGATGTCGTATTCCGATAAGATCACTTGCCATTTCGAAACCCTTAAGGAAACATGGGGGCTCTCAAAAATGTACTTTAGTGGATCAAATCGCGAAATCAAACAAGTAGTGTAGTACAGCATGTATTGGCGAAGTCTTCTGGAGGTCCAGACTAAGGCACAACACGTCTTTTCAATTGCCATGTAGCGGGTTTCGCAGTCATTGAATTTTTTACTCAAATAATAGATGGCCTGTTCTTTCCCTGACTGGTCATGTTGCCCCAGCATTGCCCCCATGGATGATGGCAACACAGTCAAGTACAAAATCAACGGTCTCCCTGGTGTTGGGGGTGCCAAAACAGGAGGGTTTGATAAATAATCCTTTATTCTTTCGAAAGCTTCTTGACATTTGTCATCCCATTTACCTGGTTGGTTCTTTCTCAACAACTTGAATATCGGTTCGCATGTACTAGTCAAGTTAGCAATGAATCTTGCAATGTAATTGAGCCTCCCCAAAAAGCTTCTTACCTCACGTTCACTTTTGGGGGTAGGCATCTCCTGAATAGACTTTATCTTATCAGGATCCACCCTTATGCCATCCCTACTTACGATGAATCCGAGTAACTTTCCTGAGGATGCCCCGAAGACACACTTATTGGGATTCAAACGCACTTTATATTTCCTGAGCCTTTCAAATAACTTTTGCAGTACTGCCACATGACTTTCTTGCTCTTGAGATTTTGCCACCATGTCATCCACATACACCTCGATCTCTTTATGCATCAAATCGTGGAAAAGTGCGACCATGGCACGCTGGTAGGTTGCCCCAGCGTTTTTCAAACCGAAAGGCATCACCCTATAACAAAAGGTTCCCCATGGGGTAATGAATGTCGTCTTTTCTTTATCTTCGGCATTCATGGGAATTTGGTTGTATCCAGAGTAACCATCCATGAAGGAAAATCTGTGGTTCTTGGCAGTATTGTCAACAAGCAAGTCAATATGCTGAAGAGGAAAGTCATCCTTCGGACTGGTCTGGTTTAGATCTCGGTAATCTACACACATCCTAACTTTTCCGTCCTTCTTGGGTACTGGGACGATGTTGGCCACCCATTCTGGATGTACTGAGACCTCTAAAAATCCAGCCTCCCATTGTTTAGTCACTTCCTCTTTGATTTTCAAAGACATATCCGGATGCATCTTCCTCAGCTTTTGTTTCTTTGGCTTTACATCCGGAAAAAGAGGAATACTATGTGCTGCTATCTTTGGGTCAATCCCGGGCATATCTTTGTAGGACCATGCGAAAACATCAAGATATTCTTTAAACAAGGTAATCATCTCATCCCGTTCAGGGTTGTTGACCAACTTCAACTCCTTCTTATCCTCTTCAGTCCCCATATTAATTATTTCTACCGTGTCGTCGTTCAAACCAAACTCCTTTTCAGTGTGCCCCAGCAGCTTAGAGAGCCTATCAATTGCTTCATTATCTTCTTCCGACTCAACATAGTCTGCATCAAAAGTCGTGAGGGGGATCAGATGATAGGTTCTCAACGTTCTCATAATGAGGCAAAACTTTAGCGAAATTGGGATCCCTGGAGAGTAGTCAATAAGGTTGGAGGGGGATAACCACAATAAATGATGATAGAAAATGAAAATAAAAGGGATAAACAAACGAATGTGAGATAAAATGCGAGAATGCAAAACGTAACAACACAAATGGATAGGAATGCATGTGAATTCATTTAATTCTTGTCTCAAGCAAAATAGCAAAAGTCTTATAGCCTTAAACGGCTAAAACAACAAAATAAAAGACGATTACATGAAAGTAACAACATCAACAACTGGTTCAGCCTGCCAATTGCTCAGTGACTCCTGATCGTTGTCAGGGAGAATGACGCCACCCGCTCCCGAACCATCTTTGTCCATCATGTTAATCACAAAGCGGTGCGGAGTGCCGACTATATCTTCAGGCGCTAGCACTTTTGCCGGGGCTGGGAAAGTGTCGCTCAAGTGTGGAATCAACTGAATTTCCTCTTTACCCATTGTCAGTTTCTTCGATTTCATCTCGAGGCTCCCCTCATAGCCAATTCCCATGGTGTCTAACTTTTGCTTCACGGGGATGGGAGTGCAAGTTCCTTGTAAGTGACGACCCAAACCTTTTCCTTCTTCATAGCCATTTTTTGTCATTATCCGGGCCACCACTTGATTCACGCTGCGCCTCAACAAGGCTCCTTCAGTATCTCCAGATTTATCCACTTCGAAACTGTGGCACATATTTGTTACTTCTTCTTCGGTGTTGTCCACATAGGGTAGGGACATAGGTTTTGTGACCAGCATTTCCTCTTCTCCACGGATTGTGATGATGTTTCTATTTTCAACAAATTTGACCCTCTGGTGGAGAGTTGAAGGTACTGCCCCAGCTTCGTGAATCCATGGTCGTCCCAATAACATGGTGTATGCCGAATCGATAACCATGACTTGGAACAGTACCCGGAAGACACTAGGGCCGATCTCCAACGGGAGCACTACTTCACCCAGAACACTTCTCTTAGATCCATCGAAATCCCGGACCATCAAGGTTTGAGGGGTTAAATCTCTTTCCCCTAATACCAATGCCGTTAAAGTGGTCATAGGCAGGACATTAAGGGCCGATCCACCATCGATTAGCACTTTGGCTATCACGAATTCTCGACACTTCAAAGTGATGTGCAGGGCTCGATGTTCCCCCCTGGCTTGAGGGTGTACCTCATTTTCAGCAAATGTAATCAGGTTAACTCGCTGCATTGGATCTACCATGTTGACCATCGTTTGGGGAGTCACATCAGGTTTCACAAAAGCTTCTTCCAATGTTCTCAACAAAGCTTTCCTATGTATCTCGGAAGACAGGATGAGAGAAAGCAACGAGATCCGAGCCGGAGTCTTTTTCAGTTGCTCAGTCACATCATACTCACTCTGCTTCATGATTTTTAGGAACTCTTCTTCTGATGGCTCTTCGGTCTCTTTCTCTTTCTTTTTCTTTTCGGACTCTTCTGGGCCGAAATATCGCCCACTCCGGGTTATTCCGCTAACACTTGCAAGGTTGTCCACAGACTCCTCAAACCCCTTGTTCTTGCCTATTTCAACCTTAGCGGCGCCTCCCACAACTTCGACTCGGGTCTCGTAGTTCCAGGGAATTGCATGAGTGTCTTTGCAAGCAAAAGGTGTGGGCTTCTTTATAGTCACTACAACCTTTTCAGGTGCTGCAGGTTGGTTGAGCGATGGAACTTTAAGCACAAAACGTTCCACAACATCAATCTCCTCTTGAAACACAGACCCCCTAGCTTGCACCACTCCTAGTGACATTAGGCTTTGAACTCGAGCTTTGAAGTCCCAACAATCTTCAATATCATGGCCTTCACAACTATGGTGGTACACACACTTTTTCTTTTCGTTATACATGGCATATTTTACGACCTCCTTTGTTGGTGCCAACACTTCATAGCCAGCCCGGTGTAATCCTTCCCATATTTCTATCATAGGGGTCCAGAGTCCCAATACCTTCTTGATAGTCTTTTGGTCTCCTTCCAACATACTCACTGCCCTATTTCCATCGTGATTGTGGAGAGGGTTGCTATTGATATTTGGCCCCGTCTCTTCCTGGATGTCCAGCTTCCCATGAGCAATCAATCTTCTTACAGCCGTCTTGAAGGCCTTACAATCCTCGATGGAATGTCCCGCGGCTCCCATGTGGTACTTACAAGTTAAGTTTGGATTATACCATGCTGGGAATGGAGGCTCCCAATTTTTTACGGGGACTCCTGCAATCAAGCGGGCGTCTGCCAATCGTTGGAACAGTTCGGTGTTGGTAATGGAGAGTTTAGGGAATGGTGGGAAGTTGGTTTGTGTTTGGCGGAAATTTGGACGGGTCTGCTGGTAGTTTGGCCGTGGCTGTGCGTAGGTTCCTGGGATGCTGTTTACGGGAAGTGTTTGCATGGGTGAGGGGTTTGGGTTCATTGTGTAAGGGGTATTCGGGCGTGGTTGGTGGTATTGTGGCTGTTGGGGGGTGATGTGAGGTGAGGCTCGTACGAAGCTGATCTCAGGCTCTTTCTTCTTCTGGGGGAAATTCCTTTTCGATTGCCCTCCATCTGACTGCTCTACGGGGAGCTTTCCAGCTCTCGTTAACATCTCAATTCTCTCTCCTGCAGATATTAGATCAGCAAAATCCCTATATGCAGCTCCAACCATCGCCGCCACATAGGGGGACCCTAAGGTTCCCAAAAAGTATGAGCACATTTCCGAGACAGTGAGCGGTGGCTGAACCTGTGCAGCAAGGGTCCTCCACCTTTGAGCATACTGTTTGAATGTCTCATCGTTCTTCTTCTGCAATATCTCTAACTGCTCACGTGTGGGAGCCATATCCATGTTGAACCTGTACTGTGACATGAAGAGGTCAGCAAGGTCCTTCCAACAATCGATTTTGGAGTGATCCATCTGGATGTACCATTCTAGTGCCGGCCCGGTCAGACTCTCGTGGAAAAAACTGATGAGGAACTTCTCATCCTTGGACCATATCGACATTTTGGTGCAATAGGTCCGCAGATGCAAAAGGGGATTGGTGCTCCCATCATACTTCGTGAAATCTGGTACTTTAAAGTCCCGGGGGATCGCCACATCTGTAGTAGGGCAGAGTTCATTTACCCCCAGAGACCCGAAAGAGCCAGACCCCTGGAGAGTCTTGATCTTCTCCTCCATTTTGTCCATCCATGATTGTCTGGCCCTGCCCTGCAACATTGTTGCATGCCTTTCAGCTTCCCCATCTTCGGCGTGGAATAGTCCCCCACCTCTGCCCCCAAGGTATGGGTTTTCAGGCCCAGCAGGTCCCAT
This sequence comes from Astragalus membranaceus, assembly GCA_039519185.1. NCBI lineage: Eukaryota > Viridiplantae > Streptophyta > Magnoliopsida > Fabales > Fabaceae > Astragalus > Astragalus membranaceus. Next base: position 14,814,143 of record CM076852.1, read on the forward strand.
AGCTTCATAGCCCATCCCGACGGGTATGTCGAGCGCTATGTTATGTGGACCCTCACCTTGGTTCGGGAACCTTCCGCCCTCACCCCCAATTGCTCCTATTACCCTTGTCGTCAACAGAGCAATAGTCTCCCTTACTGCCTGTAGGGTCTCTTCCATCCGCGTCTGGGTCGCGGCCATTTCTCCCATTCTTTCTCTGACTTCGTCCACTTTCTGGGTTAAGTTTCTTCCATGTTGTTCCTCTTGCTCAGCCATTCTTGCTCTAGATCTGGTGAAGTACACTCGAGTTTGATTGGTCTTTTCTTTAGTTCGAGCAATGGTTGCTAAGTTCCTGATTAACAAAGAGAGAAAATTTATATTTTTTTTGTTTTTATGCAAAAAAATAACTAAATTACCAGTTAGTTGCCGAGGAATCATTATAGATTGTTCTAAGAATCTGAAGTGAGTATCTTTGGTTTGATAAATAGATCGTAGACATGGGACTTATGGAGAATTAAGCAAACGAATTTCCTCAACAGATAACATTTAAAACAATGAGTCTCAAAATCCAAAATCCGGAATCCATAATCATAACAGACGAGTTCTTCCAAACTACACAACTAAAATTCAATATCAAAAAGGAAAACATTCAAACATCATTCATGACAACATCCTTCATGGCCTGCTTGACCAGCCCCTCGAAGTTTTCAACAAGTCTCTTGCAAACATCGATCAATTCGATTGCCTCACGGGGGGTGGTGAGTGGGTTGACCATAACTTCCGCGTCACGGACTAGTCTAGGGATTCTTCTAACCTCTTCCAATTTGTGGGTCCAATACCCAACTTCGTACCAGGCCTCTATGCGATTTACCTCTGCCGCTCTAATCAATCCCAATAGATGGTTTCTTTCTACGGGCCAGTTACCCAAAGCCCTCAACTCCTCATTCTTCCTGTCGATAACGGCCCGATACATGTGGATCGAACTCTTGACCTCCAGGTTGTCATTTCTAATCTTTTCTTCATACTGAGCAATTGTTTCTTTCAGTTTCAAATCGAGGCTAAACAGGCACTGTTGAGTTTCTGCATGAGCTGCTTCAAAGTTCACCATCTCTCCTTTCAGTCGCCAGTTTTCCTCCAGCACTTCCTCCTTTAGTTTGAGGAGTTCTGCCATCTCTCTATGTTTCCCCTCAAGGTGCTCCTGGTACTCTCTTATGACTTCGGCGTGAGCGCGCTCATTGAATCTTTTATCAGCATCATGCTGGGCCACTTGCTCATCCATGCGGGCCTTGAGGGTGTTCATTTGATACTCTTTCTCCCCAAGGACCAATCTTAAATGCTCATTTTCTTTCATAACTTTGTCATTTTCAGCAATCTGCATTTTTAAGTCCTGATTCGCTGAACTTAAATAACTCCTAGTTTTATCTTTGGAGTTATTCTCCGTGCGGGCCCTTTTGTTGGCCTGCTCAAGCAACTGGGATTTCTCCTTGCACTCCGACTTCAGGGACTCAAGTGCTAAGCGGACCTCTTTGAGTTCGGCTTCCAAGGCACCTTTCTCTCCTTCTGCCCTGGCCAACTTGTCTTTCATTATTTTCATCTCATCACTTTCTTCCAAAACTGTGTCGGTCTCTTGTTGCGGCTTAAGTGCCAAACTCTGAAATGGTAGTTTGATCACCTCCACCCTATCTCGTACCCATTCTTTATATGTGCTACTTGCTCCACAACCTTTGTTCCCCAGCTTCTTCAGTAGGCGGGCCTGTTATCGGATAACGCATTTGCCGCAATGCCAAGATTGGGTTGTAATTAATGCATTCTGATGTTCCCACAAGCGGAACATTTGGGAAATCCCCACATTTGAAAACAACACATTTTACACCCCCTGCTAGCGGAAACCAGCGTACTGCATCTTCCCTGAGCTCAACGAATTTCTGCCTCCATTCCTTGGCACTATAGGTCTGTAAGCCCAACTTTTTCCAATCCGAGATAGGGCACCAATTATTGAAATTTCTTCTGAGTACGTGAGCTGTCACCCAGATATATAGTATTGGCAGGCAACAAATAATCTTCTTTTTTTTCTCCTCATGGCAGAGACTCAGAGTATAGTACACGTCGGCCAAAACTGGGAATGTGGAGTTCTCCCTTCGGCACTTACGTGCCATAAACACATCAATTGCACCAGGGCCTACAAAGTCTCCGCTACTTGGGAACAAGACCCAGTCATAGATTGCAAGGGCCAACACGTCTGTGAGGGTCCCCCAGTCTCCGCACTTCATCAATTTGTGCATTAGCTCTTCCACACGCACCCTTGGTATCCCTTCAGCTATTTTCTCATCAAGTTTCTTATTATTGATATCGCTTGGATCAACTCCCAGAGCCTTAGCAACAGTGTTAACTCGGGGATAGCTCCCATAAAAGTGATATGGTTTTCCGTCATTTAGAGGCTGCCCAATAATCGCCGAAAACTCCTCGAGAGTGGGGGCTAGTTGGAAATTGGAGAAGGTGAAACACCTCAATGGCGAGTCATAGTATTGGGCCATAGCAGAAATGGCATCAGTCTGAACATTTACATCTAATAATTTCAACAGATTCCCGTATCTTCCCCTAAAAACATCTTGTGACTCCTCAGGCAACTTGGTTGCATAGGCCTTCAGCTTGGCCATGTCTGGCTTCCGGATAATGAACTGAGTGGTCTTCCTCGTTTGCAACATTGCTTTCTCGTTCATCAATTCCATGTCTCACGATTTCTTTTGACCAAGATACTCACCCTTCAATTCGGAACTTAGATCCCTCGACAAACTTACCTGGATGAATAAACAACAGATGTTAGCATACTAGAAGAGAAAAATGCATGTGAAAAAGTTTTTTTATTTTTGGGAAAAGGGTGTGAGTATTTTTTTTCATGCACAAGAGTTGTTTATGCTAAAAATTTTTTTTGAAGAGTAAGGTACGAGGTGGAATAACTCCCTTTGTGTCCTAGTTTGGTTGGCCCATGCTATTGGGCGTCGAACCCTATGGATCTACCGTCTTTCTATTGTGAATACTCACTGGGTTGGAAGCTATATTCTATGGAGATTTCAGGTCTCTAGAGTCAAGTACTCTTCTAGAAGGTTAAACACATCAGGACGTACATCCAAAATGTGGATACCCGCAGAGAAGCGTCATACTCTAGATGAGGAATTCATGGTAGACCCCAGGATGTACATCCAAGAAGACTACCACTACACAACCTCGTTCTAACTTAGGTGTTTTTTTTAGGCTCCGGTGTAAGCCCAACTCTCAACGTGTGTGCTCACAATGTATGTGTGTGTGTGAAGGGAACATACAAACCTCAAACCCTAATAAAAACCAAGAAACACCTGCAAACGATCTTAAAGATACAACCAAACAACAATATTCAAAATCCTCTACCCTAGGGTTTGAGCAGCATAATAGACGAGTATATACAATAATTAAGCATAGGGTAAACAAAATAATAACTCAGAAATATATTGCACAAATAAATTAAATCGGCTTGACTCTCACCAGTCCCCAGTGGAGTCGCCATCTGTCGTGACCTAGATCTCGACGTAGACGGCTCAAAAAAAAATTTTAAGGAGTCGCCACCCAATTTATTTTTAAATCGGAAAATTGAGAAAAAACCTAAACCTAAGATTACCAGCCTGCGTAACTAGGTTGGACTCGGGAGTCGGTTATGCGAAGGGAAGGGGTGAAAACTAGTTTCACTACACCCCTAACACATCTGTCCTAGGACAGTTACCCTAAATTTGATTCGTGCAACAATTATTAAGTCGTTCAATTATTTGTTTACCCAAAAAAAAAATAATACTTAATAAGATTTAGTAAAAAAAAACAATTATTTACAAAGGGTTAATTTAAGAAAATTTTATTTTGACTTTGACAGGGAGGCCCTGTGCCTACGTACTCTCCGGTGCAATGAGAGACTCAAAAGTCGCGTAGTTCTTCCTGAAAAATTTTGGTTGGTTGGTTGATTTTATTTTTTTGAAGAGGTTTAAGATCAAAGCCGTACAGCTAAAGTCTCTTAAACCGGGATTGACAAGATGTACATCTCAGTCAAACCCATTTTTTATAATTTTTATGAAAATAAGTGTTAAAAGAAAAGAAACAAAAGAACTGATTTTTTTATTAGGAAAAATTAATTTGACTTGACGAGGAGGCCCCGCTCCTACGTATCTCCGTGTATGGAGAATCAAAGGCTACGTAGTTCTTCTAGAAAATATTTGTTTGTTGATTGGTTTTACTTTTTTGAAAGGGGTTTAAGATCAAAGCTGTACAGCTAAAGTCTCTTAAACCAGGATTGACGAGATGTACATCTCGGTCAACCCCATTTTTTTTAGCTTTAGTAAAAAAAAAAGAAATTATTTTGAAAAGAAATAAATAAATAAAAATAACAAAAAACAAAAGAGGGCGCAATAGTAAAATGGGGGTGTAATCAATAGGAGGGGTTGTATTTTAAAAGGGGGGTGCGAATGGTAAAATGGGGGTGCAGACAGCAGCCCAGTGTGGCTTTTTTTGGTTTGTAAGCTCACAATGTATGGGCCTCTTTTTTTTACAAGCGCTGGTGTAAAGCTTAAAAGAGGGGGTGGGGAATAGTAAACTGTTTTTAAAAAAAAAAAAATTAATATAAAGCCCAAACAGAACCATATAAGTAGCTTTGCTGAAATAAACCTAAACCTAATTCTTCTCCTAACTTCACAGCGCCGCACACCAACAGAGAGTGAGATCAAAAACTCAAAATTTCTTTTGTTTTTTTTTTGGTAAGAGATTCGCGTGAAGAGAGAGCCGGAGTGAGAGAAGGGACGAAAGAGGGAAGAAGGAGAGGCGACGGAGAGAGAGCCGGTGGAGCGCACGGCCGGAGCCCCAGGAGCGCCGTCGACGGTGACGGTGATTGTTGGCGGTGGTCAAAATTACAGCGGGTTCGTTTCTACATCTCTCTCCCTTTTCTTTTTCGGTCTTCATTCTCTTTCTCTCTCCTTTACCGGAGACAAGGCTTCCGGTGGCATAGGAGCGGACGGCCACCGTCTATGGTGGCCGGAGCTAACAGGTGTTGTATTTTTTTGGGCCCATTTGGGGCCTGTTTTCTATTTTTTGTAATGTTGGCATATATTTGGGCCAAGTGTAACTAGATACTTTGTAAATAAAATTTTTTTCACACACCTCCTATTTTAACTATTACTGTGATTATTACTACACAAAGGGAACTAAAAGGAAACGCGACAAAACATGTCGGACTAAACACGATGAAGCGTTAAAACAACGTCGCAACGAATACGCGACAAACCAAATATTTATTCAAAGGGATTTATTTTGTTATTATTATTATTATTATTATTATTATTATTATTATTATTATTATTAGTAAAAGGAAAAGTAAATAAGTGAATAAATAAATAAGAAAAATACACCGATTAAAATTGGGTGTTCACAGTTTTGTGAGCAACAACTTTCACCGTCATGAGTCAAAACTTTCTTTTCCACACCTGAGCTGTTTGAAGCAAAATCTTTGCAGGTCCTTTCATGAGTCAAACTTTGTTTGGTACACCCGTGTAGCCTTCACTTGGGGCAATACCTTCTACTAACATCGGGGCAAAAGTGTTTGCATAATCGTGAGTTAGATTTTGCTTGCTACCTCTGGAAGTCTCCCCTATGGTAAAACTTGTTTCCAATACCCAGCCAATTTCCAGCAAGTCAGGCACCTCAAGTAAATGGAATCCCCAATAAACTCGAGGTTGCCATAATACCTTTTTTCCCTACCATCCTGTGTCGCCTTTGTCTCCCCTATGTTTTCCCTCCAAAATACCCTCCACTTTCAAACCAAAAATCCAAACCCAAAAAGTTCCAGCTCTTCAATACCTGTGAATCCATGCATGCTCATTAAGTAATGCTTCAAAAATAGTCAACTTGGAATCAGTAATGTGATTTAGAGAGCTAATGACAATCAAAAAAAGAAGAGAGAGAAGGTCAAATTTGAGGGTGATTTGCTTGAAAGGAGAGAAGTGGTCATAAAAAGAGAAAAAGGGCCTAAGCAAGTTAGCTGTGTTGAGGATAAACTTCCATATGAGGACAAGCTTGATTGGTTTCAAATAAAGCCTGCACAAAAAGAAAAAATTCTCAGCGAATCCAGCTTTCAAGACAAGTGCATCTTAATTTCAACTCAAGATCATGCATAATTCATGCATTCCATGTCATATCATGCATACATTTCATGTCCAACCATGCATCCCCTTCATGAATAGAGGCATGTGTTTTTTTTTTTTCAGTCGCTTTGTGAAAATAAAATAATAATAATAATAATAATAATTCAAAGCAAGACATCCATTGCATTTTATGTTCATTTCAGTGCTATGGTCTAGCCCTGGCATTTGACACTGCATTTCCATGCTACGGTTCAGCCCTGGCATTTGTCTTTTACTTTCATGCTAACGGTTCAGCCCTGGCATTTGTCTTTTAAATTTCATGCTAACGGTTCAGCCCTGGCATTTGTCTTTTATTTTCGTGCTAACGGTTTAGCCCTGGCACAGCTTTACCTTTCATGCTAACGGTTCAGCCTTGGCATTTGTCTTTTAGATTTCGTGCTAACGGTTCAGCCCTGGCACTGCTTTACCTTTCATGCTAACGGTTCAGCCCTGGCACTGCTTTACTTTTCATGTTAACGGTTCAGCCCTGGCATTGTCTTTTAAATTTCGTGCTAACGGTTCAGCCCTGGCACTGCTTTACTTTTCATGCTAACGGTTCAGCCCTGGCATTGTCTTTTAAATTTCGTGCTAACGGTTCAGCCCTGGCACTGCTTTACTTTTCATGCTAACGGTTCAGCCCTGGCATTGTCTTTTAAATTTCGTGCTAACGGTTCAGCCCTGGCCCTGTCTTTTAACTTTTCATGCTAACGGTTCAGCCCTGGCATTGTCTTTAATTTTCATGCTATCGGTCTCGCCCTGGCATTGTCTTTAATTTTCATGCTATCGGTCTCGCCCTGGCATTGTCTTTAATTTTGTGCTATCGGTCTCGCCCTGGCATTGTCCTTAATTTTGTGCTATCGGTCTCGCCCTGGCATTGTCTTTAATTTTCATGCTATCGGTCTCGCCCTGGCACTGTCTTTAATTTTCATGCTATCGGTCCCGCCCTAGCATTGTCTTTATTTTTCATGCTATCGGTCTCGCCCTGGCATTGTCTTTAATTTTGTGCTATCGGTCTCGCCCTGGCATTGTCTTTAGTTTTCATGCTATCGGTCTCGCCCTGGCATTGTCTTTAGTTTTCATGCTATCGGTCTCGCCCTGGCATTGTCTTTAATTTTGTGCTATCGGTCTCGCCCTGGCATTGTCTTTAATTTTCCTGCTATCGGTCTCGCCCTGGCATTGTCCTTAATTTTGTGCTATCGGTCTCACCCTGGCATTGTCTTTAATTTTCATGCTATCGGACTCGCCCTGGCATTGTCTTTAATTTTGTGCTATCGGTCTCGCCCTGGCATTGTCTTTAATTTTCATGCTATCGGTCTCGCCCTGGCATTGTTTTTAATTTTCATGCTATCGGTCTCGCCCTGACATTGTCTTTAATTTTGTGCAATCGGTCTCGCCCTGGCATTGTCTTTGATTTTCATGCTACTGGTTTCGCCCTGACATTGTTTTTAAATTTTGTGCTATCGGTCTTGCCCTGACATTGTTTTGAAACTTCGTGCTATCGATTCAGCTCTGGCACTGTTTGTATTTCTTGTTACCCATTTAACTTTAACAGTCAAAAGACAATTGTGCATATTTCACCGATTAAAATTGGGGTTCATATCTGTACTTATTCCTTACTTAGATAAAACAAGAAAACATAGTTTTATGTATTATCTCGTAAGAAAGTAAGCACAGAGGGGCAACTGTGAACACCCAATTTTAACCGGTACATTTTTACTTTTTCAAAAAAAAATCACAAAAATATGTTTTTCGCGTATATTTGATTCCTAATCCCTCGAATAGGTCATTTTGCGCTAATTTACTAATTTTGCGTTATTATTACTTTTTTTAGTGGTTAAACAAAAATTAAAAAAAAATATATATGCTAATTCAAAAAATTACAAAGTAGATTTAATTTATTTTTCTTGTTACAATATCTTTAATTAAAAAAACGAAAATAAAAAAATAAATAGATAAGAAATAATACAAATTACAAAAGAAAATAAAAAAGGGGAGGTGCAATAAAAAAATTATTATTACAAAAAGTAGTCGCTTTTGGGTATTTTCGGGTTTTAGTTTTTAGCTACTATGCGAAAGCAATTTCTCTCTCCTCGGACCTCGTTTTGACGATCTGAACAGTGAAAGTGGAGACACATGTCCCACGAACCTGCTGTCAAAAAACAAAGATGATCCAACGGTTAACGAATCCGAAATCGCACCTTTACGGTGAGAGGTTTGAGAAAAAACGGACCAAAAACTGCAGCTATTGCGAAGGCAATTTCTCTCTCCTCAGACCTCGTTTCGACGATCCGAACGGTGAAAGTGAAGATATATGTCTCACGAACCTGCTGTCAAAAAACAAAGACGATCCGGAATCGCACTTTTACGGTGACAGGTTTGAGAAAAACGAGAATTGTGTTCTCTAAGTGGGAATTGCTTTCTCTATCTTGTTTTAGTCCCACATTGCTTGCAAGAAACAACAACCCTATAGCAATTGACTATAAAAGAGGTTAAGAGGTGAAGGATTTAGGAAGGAGTCATTGACAGAATAAGTGATCTTTTGGGCTAGCCTTTGCGGTCCAGACACTAAAAGTCTGTCTTTGATTATTTTGTAATTTTTTTGACCCGGTTTTTTTCGCTTCTCAAAGCAGTCCGGTTCGCAGTTGACCTGGTCAGACTGCTCGGTCCGGTTCGGCGTTCCTCGCGTTCATCAGCTTGAGGTTAGTTTTGTATTTATTTATTTATTTATATCTATTTGTTTATTTGTTTATTTTATTTATTTATTTATTTATGTAGATATTTGTTGATTACTTATTTATTGTTTGTTTATTTCTGTATATATTTATTTATTTATATTTTTTTAGGTGTATAGTTTTTTTTATCTTTCCTTTTTAATTATTATTATTATTGTTATTGTTATCTATTATTATTTATATTATTATTATTGTTATCTATTTCTAAAAATGAATTAAAACATCAATAAAAGTGGCTTTGATCAAGATGTACGTCTTATCAAACCTGCAACCCGGTTAAGACGCCTGAGTTGTACAACTTGGTGATCTCAAACGCCTTCAAAATGTTAAAATCAACAAAACAAACAAATATTTTCTAGAAGAACTACGTAGGCTTTGATTCTCCACACACGGAGATACGTAGGAGCGGGGCCTCCCCGTCAAGCCAATTTAATTTTTTTTTCCATAAACAATTAGTTTTTTTTTTCTTTTAACACCTATTTTCCTAAAAACTAATAAAAAGGGATTGGCTGAGATGTGACATCTTGTCAATCCCGGTTTAAGAGACTTTAGCTGTACAGCTTTGATCTTAAACCCCTTCAAAAAATAAAATCAACCAACCAACAAAAATTTTCAGAAAGAACTACGTGACTTTTGAGTTCCTCATTGCACCTGAGGATACGTAGGAGCGGGGCTCCCCCGTCAAGTCAAAATTAAACTTTTCTAAATTAAGTCCTATTTATTTTCTACTATTTTAATTTTGGGTAAAACAAATAAATTCGTAATTTATATTTGCACAACCAGATTTAGGGTAACTGTCTTAGGACGGATGTACTAGGGGTGTAGTGGAATTAAGTTTTCGCCCTTCCCTATGCATAACCGACTCCCGAATCCAACCTAGTTTACGCAGACCAATAACTCTTAGATAGGTTTTTCTCAATTTTCCCTATTTAATAAATTGGGTGGCGACTCCCTGAAATAATCAATTTTTGGGCCGTCTACGTCGGGACCACGGTCACGACAAAAGGGTATAAAATTCAGAGTAGAGGATGAGTTGGAATATGTTCACTATGCAAATCCATAAAGTGCACTAATGCTGCATTTGATGCTGCAGCATTAGATGTTGTCGCAATAGTTGCTATTTTTTCAAATACTTTCACTAGGGTTTTGCTACAATAGCCTATGTCTAAGCCTTAAATAGGTTCACCCTAGGCTACTTACGCACCCACAGTATTCACCTTATGGATTTTGTCCTCCTATGTGTAGGGTTTAAGCAAGGAATATTAAAGTGTCCTTTAATACTCATTATCCGTATTATCTTTTGAGATCTATTCATAAACCTTTTCAGAATTTACAAATGCTACTTGAAATTAGTTGGCCATTCCTAATTTAAGATGGAAATATTAACTTCGCAAAAGATAAAATGCTTAAACATCAAACACACTTCATTAAATGCACTAAAATTTCATTACATAGATTCCAACATTCCAACTATGAGTATTTGGCTTATAATGAGCGAACAACACAAGGAAAATAACTTAAACATAAATACTAAAGTCATAACTAAGAAATACAAGGAAGGAATTATACTAAGATGAAGAACTCGAAGGCAGACTCCAAGATTTGAGGTTTGGAGATACAAATCAGCTCCCAAGATAGCAATTCTTCAAGTATGGTTAGCTCCTGACGTTGCTGCAGCAACACTTTCAGCAATGATCTTCCAATTTTAGTAATATGAGGTAGCTTCGGTACAAAAATGGTAGAAAGCTATTTCTATACTTTCTCCTTTCAGGCCTAGCATGCTAAATGAAGAGGAAAGGTAGTCCTTATATAGTGTTAGGGTACATGATCCAAGAAACCCCTAATTGGAGGCGCCCATTGTCTTTATGCATGCCCAAAAGTACATGTGCCCATAAAAAAGGTAGAATATTCTCTACTCCAGGTGCTGGCATCCTACGACGTGCGCTTGTCCTTGCTTGCCAGCTGGAATGCGCTAAAACAGCGCTTCCAGCATTCTCTCTCATCTTGCGCACAAAAGCGTTGCTGTGGCAACTGTTGCTGCAGCAATGAACACACAAATCAAAGCACATAAATGGGCACCAAAGTGCAATAGATCACTAACCAGGAATGCAACATTCACTAATCAAAACATGATATTTACAAACATAAAACAACTAATTAATTGAGAACATACAATGATTTATGCTTAAGAATGCATAAATAACTCTTATAAATAAGAGTTATCACCTATGAAGCCCCGATACTTCAAAAATGGAGACGTACCCGTGTCGGATACGTATCCGATACCGATACACACCCGATACTTCCCGATACGTACCCAAAGAGTATCTAATAATTTTTTAATTCTTTTTAAAAAATATTTGACTCGATACTTTTCAGATACATCTTTGATACTTCTTACCAACTAAGGATACTTCTCAGATACTTTTTCGATACCTCTTACCAACTAAGCACATGATTGTCACTCATATGTGATACACTTTAATTCCTCAATAACTAAAAGACAAAATTATATGTTTTTTCGTAATACAATAATAGAAGAAATAATACATTGTGATATGAGTGGGATAAATATACGTAACTATCTCTACTTGATAAGAACACAAGTATTTATTTCTACAATGTGATGAATATATATTGACTAATGATATGCTTATGTTTTATTGACCAATTACGTACTAATATGAATATCTTAGTCTATAAAAAGTCATCTATTTCTGCCACTGACTATTCGTATTATACGATTTCGGGTGGTCTCAGTTACTTGTCCACCATTACTTTTTATGACTAGTCACTCATACATAGGTGTGTCGGTTGTCCTCTTCCTTTCATCCATATATTTTGTGTGATTTTTTTTATCTATTTGAGCAGTTTTTTTTCATATCTATAAAATGCAATATTTCAGTTTTTCATCTTTGTTTTTTTTCTATTTGTGTTTCTATTTTATTTTATTTTTTGTTATGTTTTTATATATTTAAATTTTAAATTAATTTTTTATTAAAGTATCCCAGCCGTGTCGTATCTTGATTTTCAAAATTTTCTCGTATCCCCGTATCTGTATCGTGTCATATCCCGTATCGTATTCGGTATCCGGGCTTCATAGGTTATCACACCCCCAAACTTAAACCATTGTTTGTCCTCAAGTAATGAGACTTGACAAAGAATAACAACAAGACAATATTCAACTACACCAATTCATTCACAGATTTTCAAAAGATAATCAAATTGAGCCGAAACTTTCGAATTCTCAATAGGCATATGTCTACTTGTAGCGACCGAAAAATCCGGGTGAGGATTCCTCGAAGGTTCAAAAGATGAAGCCGCCACCAAAGTTTAGTTTAAGGGCAAATATTGGAAAATCCCTTTTGGAATGGATAAGGGTCCTTGAGACCAGATAAGGGTTCGGGAGTCGGTTATGCGCGGGGAAGGTATTAGCACCCCACGACATCCTTCCTAAGGAAGGTTACCTGCTAACTAGTTGTAGGAAAGAATATTAATTTTGAAAATGTTTATTTTACCCTTTTATTGTGAAGTAAAGGAAACTAAGAGAAAGGAAAGACTTGATGTTTTTTGAATTTGAAGAAAATGATTATTTAAGAAAAGACTAAAAAAGGTTTTTTATTAGTGCAATTGACAGATGTGGGCCCCCATCTGCTCCTACGTATCTCTTGGTAGAGAATCAAATCACACGTAGTTCTTGGTAGAAAAAGTTTGTTTGTTGGTGTATTTTATTTAGGGATTTTAGGACTCCTGAGTGATCAGTTCATTTGTCCTAAAATGATAACTAACCCGACTGTACAGTCGGCTTAGTCCCCTACTTTGTGAAAAGGGAGTTTCTTGAAGTTTGGAAGATAGTTTGATGTGTGGTGGTTTGATTTTATTTGAATAGGGGTTTTAGGACTCTTGATCCGTACGGTTCATTCGTCCTAGAACGCTGACTAACCCGACTATACAGTCGACTTAATCCCCTATTTTGAAAATTTGATTTGTGGAAGGAAATGTGTTTGTGTTTATTTTGATTTAGAAATTGTTTGTTTTAAATAGGGATTTCAGGGCATGATCCGTAACGGTTCATTAGTGACCTAAAAAGCAGACTAACCCGACTGTACAGTCGACTTAGTCCCCTATTTATATTATTTTTAAAAAAGGGAATATCTATTTTCGTAGGAAAAAAAATGGATTCATGAAAAAAAATTATTTAAAAAGGAAAAAAGGAACGAAAAGGGGTGTAGTGGTAAAATGAGTTGTCATTAGCTGCAGGGGTTTGTATTTTTAAAAAGGGAGGTGTGGAAAGCAGAAGCCCAGTTCGTTTTTGGTGAACTGGCCTGCGAGAATGTGGGCTTCCAGTGGGGGTTACAGTAACGAAATGAGGGGGGGTGTTTAGTAAACTGAAATAAATAAAAATATAAAATTAAAATTAAATGAGATAAAATGGGAGGGGGTATAAAAGGGAAAATTAGGGTTTTTGTAACCTAATTCCCCTTCTCTTCACTTGCTGCGCCGCAGCAGCCATGCTCTAGGGAGAGAGAGAGATTTCGCAACCAGTGAGAGAAAAGGAGAGAGAAAGAGAGAGAGAGGGAGCCGTGGAGAGAAAGATATGGGGAGGAGACGGTGCTCACGGAGAGAACTAAATAGAAGAGAGGAAGGGGGGAGGTTACGCGAAGTGACCCACGGCCAAGCGACGATTGATGGCCACGGCGTGGTGGTGGCGGTGAACGACGGCGACGGGCAGAGGAGGACAGTGATTAGGAGAGGAAACACGGTGAGGGAGAGAAAAGGGAGCTACGACGCGGGGAGAGGGTGGCCAAAATCAACGCAGGGAGAGAGAGATAGAGGGACGGTAGAGACTCGCGTCGTCTTCGGCGACGACGATGGTGGTGGTTTCCACGGAGCTTAACGGAGATGGGTTTGGTTCTGCGACACGGTGGCGACGGCGAGGAGAACGTCGCCAGGGGGTTCGGGACAGGGAGAACATCACGACGGCGACGGTTCAGTTGGGGAGCGTGACGACGATGGTAGCTCTACGGGAGACGACCACCGTCTACGGTGGTCGGAGGTGGTACTGTTCCGATCCCTTTTTACTTTTTTTCTTCGCCTACTCTTCTGTTTCTAGCTCTACTTGCTACTGTTTTGTCATGTTCTTTCATTTTTTGCACTATTTACATAAAAAAAATGTTTGTTCATTATGCTTCTTGTAGCAGTGGAGACTGGTTCATGCTCTTTTTGTTTATGATCCTTTCTAGAAACCTAATCTGTTCACAGTTTGAATCCTGAAACCTATTTTCGTTTTCTTTTTTAAGAACTGATTCTGAAACAATAAATTTTTATAGCTGAGCCTATTTCAAGTTGATAGCTAATCCTACTAATGAAACAACAGTAAAACGACTCTTAAAAGCAAACTGATTTGACCAACCCTTTTTTTCCAGCCTCTGTTTGGTTTCTTGTTGCCTGTTCGTTACTGCTGTTCCTAACCTTACTGCTACTGCTGTGCCTCTTTTGTTTCAGAATTTTGGATGCTTCGTTATTAGGGTTTCAGTGTGAAACCCTAATTTTTGCTCTGAACTAGGCATGGCAACGGGGCGGGTCGGGGGCGGGTTTGACATTCCCCGTCCCCGCCCCTACCTCTATCGGGGTCGGGTTTTGCATCCCCCAACCCCGTCCCAAACGGGGACCGGTTCCCCGCGGGTACCCGTTTCCGCCACAATTTATAGGAAAAATGCAAAAAATATATTTATAATAATTAATAAAATAAAATAATAATAATTATACAATTATAAAATAAAGTTAAAAGTATTAAAATAGATTTTTCTATAGGAAATAGATCAAAATTAAAAATAAACAAAATTTATGAAACAAAACGAATGAGTAAATATGCATATAATAAAATAAAATAATTAATTTATGTTTTGTCGAGCGGTTTCGGGGCGGGGACGGGGTGGGTATCGACATCCCCGAACCTAACCCCGTCCCCAGTCAAAACGGGTTTTCCTCGTCAAACTCGGGGCGGGGCGGGTGGGTACCCGTGGGTTCGGGTTATGTTGCCATGCCTACTCTGAACTTTTCTCAATTTCGTATCTGATTTTCTTGTGTGCATTTTTTGTCTCTCCTTTTCTGTGTGTGCGGATTGTTGATTTTATAGGCATTTTTAGGTTTAGGCAAATGAATTCTTGATTCTAACCTGATTTTATTTCCCTTTTCAGGTTATTGGACTCTTGGGCAACAAGAATCAGCCCATGGATCTGCTGCTGTTGCTAGCTTTTTGTATTTTCGTTTTTTCGATTTTTTGGATTATTGTAAATTAATTAATTTTTAATTATATTTGTGATGTCCATAAACTGCTATTTGGACAATTTTACTGTTTTTGGTCGAAGATGGAAGAGAATGATTAAGTTGGGCCAAGCTGTAGCGACCGAAAAATCCGGGTGAGGATTCCTCGAAGGTTCAAAAATGAAGCCGCCACCAAAGTTTAGTTTAAGGGCAAACATTGGAAAATCCCCTTTGGAATGGATAAGGGTCCTTGAGACCAGATAAGGGTTCGGGAGTCGGTTATGCGTGGGGAAGGTATTAGCACCCTACGACATCCTTCCTAAGGAAGGTTACCTGCTAATTAGTTGTAGGAAAGCGAAAGTTAATTTGGAAAACATTTAATTTACCCTTTTATTTTGAATTTGAAAGAGATTAGAAGAAAGAAGAAACTTGATATTTTATTTGAATTTAAGAAAGTGATTATTTAGGAAAAGACTAAAAAGGTTTTTTATTAGTGCAATTGACAGATGTGGGCCCCCATCTGCTCCTACGTATCTCTTGGTAGAGAATCAAATCACACGTAGTTCTTGGGTAGAAAATGTTTGTTGGTTGATGTTTTTTAATATAGGGATTTTAGGACTCCTGAGTAATCAGTTCATTTGTCCTAAAATGATGACTAACCTGACTGTACAGTCGGCATAGTCCCCTATTTTGTAAAAATGGATTTTTTGGAGTTTGGAAAATGATTTGAAGTGTGTTGGTTTGATTTTATTGGAATAGGGATTTTAGGATTCCTGAGCCGTACGGTTCATTCGTCCTAAAACGCTGACTAACCCGGCCGTACGGCCGGCTTAATCCCCTATTTTGAAAATTTGATTTGTGGAAAGAAATGTGTTTGTGTTTATTTTAATTTAGAGATTGTTTGTTTTAAATAGGGATTTTAGGCCATGATCCGTAACGGTTCATTAGTGACCTAAAAAGCAGGCAAACCCGACTGTACAGTCGACTTAGTCCCCTATTTGCATTTTTGAAAATGAAATATTCATCTATTTATTTTTATAGGTTTTTTGTAGGAGAAAATAATAAAAAACACAAAGAGATGGTGCAGTAGTAAAATGGGGTGTATTTAGTTGTAGGTATGCTGTGTTATAAAAATAAAGGGGTGTGAATAACACTCAGCAGCCCAACTTGCATTGTTGCGAAATCTGGGCCAAAGTAGGGGGAGTGTATAACGAAACAGAGTGGTGCAGATAGTGATCTGATATATTAAAAACAAAATTAAAAATAAAATGAAAGGGAGTGGGGTATAAAAGGAAACTAGTGGTTTTCTGAACCCTAATTTCCATCTCTCTTCTCAGCGCCGTTTTGGCAGATCCGAAGAAGGAAAAAAGGATTTTGCAGAGAGAGAAAACGAGAGAAGGGGAAGGAAGGCTTCGCGGAGAGAGAGAGTGAGAGGGAAGATGAACGAGAGAGAAGTGGGAAGAAGGAGGCGACAGAGTGAGAGACATTTGAGCAGGGAGGAGAAGGGTGGTGGTGGAGCACCGTTGGCCAGAGGTGAGATAGAGATATGTCGTAGAGAGAGAGAAGAAGAAAACGAAAAACAAGAAGAAGGAGAGAAGAAGAAATGGAGGGCACGAAGGAGAGGGGAAGACGATGACCACGCCGATCTGGTCGCTGACGGCGGCGTGAAGGACGGCGGCGACGGCGCCATCCCATCGCCAGCGACGGTGGAGGGCTTATGGTGGTGACAGCGTTTTCATGGTGGTGCTTGCGTTTCGACGGCCAGGAGAGGGACGCGGTGGTGCGAAGAGGAAGGGACGGTTTACAGTGGTGGGTCACGGCCAACGACCACCGTCCACGGTGGCCGGAGTTTATGAGGTCGGTTGTACTACATTTTTGTTTTTTACGGTTCTGTCTCTTTCTTCTTCCTGGTTCTGATCTTATTTTTTTGATGTTTGTTTTTGCTATTTTATTTTTGGGAGGACGAGCGCTGACAGCTGACGGCGTGGTGGTCTACGGGTAGTTCACGGCGGCGACGGCGCGCTTTGGGGAGACGACCACCGTCTGCGGTGGTCGGAATTGACAGGTACAGTTCTGATTTATTTTCTTTTCTCTTCCATTATTTTTCTAATTTCTGATTACCCAACCGGTTCCTAACTAAACCCTAATTTCCAACTGAACCTATTTTAGACTAATTGCTAATTTCGTTTTTTTGTAAAAAAACAGAACCGAAACCCTAGTTTACTCCTAATCCTGAGTTTAAAAAATTAATTTGTTCCTAACACTGAAAACCTAATTTATGTTCGAGGTTTCTACAAAACCTAATTTTTATATTTGCAATCTGTTATTAATCTGATTCTGTTTTAGTTTTTATTTACAAGTCCAAGGATTTTCTTAAAAAAAATCTAAACTATTTACAGTTCCAATTTAAACACTAAGTCTATTTACACTAATCTGCTTGTGATCAACTAATATTACATTTCAGATTTCTAAACCATTCCAGTGAGTAAAAAAACGTATAAGAGTAAAAATCAAACCAATCTGGTCTCCTGGATGAAAACTGATTTCTAATTGTTACTGAATACTGCCTATTGCTACTGCTGCTCCTCTGTTTCGGCTGCTTCTGTTATGCCTCTTTTGCTTCGAAATATTTGACGTTTTGCTATTAGGGTTTCAACATAGAACCCTAATGTTTAGTTCTGAATTTCTCTATCTTTTTTCCCGTCCTCTTTTGGGTGCCTCAAGCTTGTTTATATAGGCAACAATTAGGTTTTGGCAATTAATTTCTGATTCTCCTTGATTTTGTTTTCCATTTCAGGTTTGATACTTGCTCAGCAAGAACAAGATGTTGGGCTGGAGGTTGGAGAAGACTTGGTGGGCAAGGAACCAAGAAGGCCCAGCTGCTGTCGAAGCTGTCCTTTTGGGCTGATGCGCCCTTTTTTGATTTTTTTTGTATTTTTTTATTATTTTCGGATTGTATTATTTAATTTTGATTTTTTTGGATTATTGTAAACATTTTTATTAATTCTGACCTTATTATATTTTGGGCTGTTGGTAAACTGCTGTTTGGACAGGTTTATTGTTTTTTTGGTAAAAATAGGGAAAAATGATTAAATCGGGCCAAGCCCAATCGAAAGACTAAACATAGGCCCAATTAGACAAAAGGCTAAAATAAGGCCCAATTACGCGAGCATAGGTTCGATTAGACAAAAAGGCTTCTCGGCCCGATTGAAAAAACTACTAAGCGCTGGCCCAAATTAAAACGAGAGCCTAAAAACTTTTCTCGTAATAATGTCTTTGACACGCGGACTAAATTAGAATGGTTGCGAAAAAAGTGATCGGACAAAATTGGGGTATAACAGCTGCCCCTCTTTATTTATATTTACTAGAAAAGGTGAATGGTTTTCAGATTTTCGTAGTAGAAATAAAAATAAAGATAGAATAGACGCTAATTTTGTCCGCTTAGGGGGAATATGAGTTAGGGAAAGCAAGGGAGGATTAACACTTGGCGTGTTAATCGAGAACAATAAAGAAATGATCACTGGGGATCTAGAGAGCACTAGGGCTAAGGAAGAGCATTTGGGCTCTAAGGGAGCATCGGGTCTCCCAAGGGTTGCCTAAACCCTAAAGGACCAATTGGGGTCCGAAAGTGCACTGGGGCTTTGAAGGACCACTGGGGGTCCAAAAGAGCACAAACTAGCAATGGTACTAGTAAAATGGTATGCTCGGGGGTGGCCTTTTTCGAGCGGCCGGAGGGGCAAGATCAGGTCATTGACCTAATTTGCTCACCTCCAAGGACGTCCGCAATGTCTTAGGCTGACACAGCTAGTCTGAAGGACCTGGGGTCGGATGATCCGTCGCGCTCAGTGGCGACATAGTGATCTTGAGGGTAGAGTTCGAAGTCGTTACTTTGACATACTGGGTCGAACTGAACTGATGGACCTGGGGTCGGATGATCCGTCGGTTGCTCGATAACGCGACGTGCGATCTAGAATGGATGACCGTTGGGGGTCTAAGGAGCGCTGGGGCTCGCGATGCTAATATTACGATCTGGTTTGCTGAGTTAAGGTCAGCACTTAATAAAAAAAATCTGAAAGGGTCGACACTTGAGGTCGGTATGCAACATGTGTTATGCATATGACATGCATGCAATGTATGCATATGTAATGAAATATGAAATGGTTCACTCTTGCTTTATTTTCTTTTCTCCCTTTTTTATTTTTCTTTGCTTCTTTTTGCTTTTTTTTTTTTGGCTTTCTTTTTACTGGTCTCATCAACTCGCGGGACTTCCGGCGTGGGGTTACGAGGCTATCAGGTGCATTCGTACTGTTAGGTCAATTGCGGATGACTGGGACTTATCATTTGAGATGATCGCGCATTTATTGTTCTATTCCCGCGGTTCCTTTCCTCCTTATAGTTTTTTTTTTTTGATGAAAGACTATATCTCTTCTGTGATTCTCGGAAATTTCGTAATGGTTGTAATGCTTTTGATTATGCCACATGTTTCTCAACTCAGTATCAATTATCACAAAACATCATTTCAAAAATAGACGGAAGTAAAAAGAAAGGAAGGTGTTTGATATTGACATTGGAGGCCAAATGTGCAGAAGGCACACCGACTTAAGATTACGTCAGGAATTTCATTGAAAGAATAGAAAAGCTAAAATACTAAGCAGACTTCTCGGTAATTAGTGCCCTTGAAGTAACGGTGCCGGCCACCCATGTTCACGACCTTGATCACTCATCATCCGACTTTTGGAAGTGTTGACTGCCTCAATGTTTGTTTAGTCCAACTTCCTGACCCTAATTTTTGCCTGGATCGCCCTTTAGAGTTTTCAATCCATCGGGTCGCTCTAATTTTTGCCTAGGCCGCCTTTCCGGGTTTTCAACCTAGCGAGCTTATTTTTGCTTGGCTCATCTTTCTCATTTTTCTATACTCTCTTTTTTTTTAGGCATAGTTCACCGGGAGTGGGAGGTTTTCCCCGTCCATTTTTGTGAGAATTAAGGCTCTTCTAGAGAATGATTTCTTTACCATGTAAGGTCCTTTATAGTTCGAGGTCCATCTCCTGCGGGAATCCTTTTGGGTATGACTTTCTTGGGCATCAAGTCTCCTTAAAATTGTTGAGGAAAGACTTTCTTCTGTTAGGTTTTCTTTATTCTTTTCTTGTTAAATTTTCTTTATTCTTTTCTGATATGACATAAGACCACCGTTTAACGGAAGTACTACTCCCATCGAACGGGGTTGTCCCTGTTGAAGTATGAATAAGGTCTGATCTTCATGTAAGGTGAAATGTCATTATCATCCCTGATATTCTTTGTTTGTTGTCGCAACTGCCCCATTTTTTTTTTGGGGCGGTATGGGGAGGGATCATGATGCTCGACTTAGAGTCCTTGTGTAGCCTTTTCACCACTGTCCGTGACGATCTTTTTAGGAAAGCCGTAACGGCAGACCATAGTTCTGGTGAAATGTCACCATCATCCCTGATATTCTTCATCTGTTGCTGTAACTGCCCCATTTTTTTGGGCGGTATGGGAAGGGATCATGATGTTCGACTTGGAGTCCTTACATAGTCTTTTCACCATTGTCTGTGATGATTTTTTTTTAGGAAAGCCGTAACGACAGACCAAGTTTCTCGACAATCACGGATTTGTTACACCAGTGGGCGTATTATGTCAGACAAGGTGTTGTAAGCGAAGTTTCTTGATTTGCTATCCTTTTGGTGTGATGTTAATTTTAACACCGTTTTGTCTTCTTCTGTGCCCCAGTTAATCATTTCGTTTGATTCCACGCGAGGCTGGGTCACTTTATCCTTTTGTTCTGTTATTATCATTACCTCTGGAAGAGTTTCCCAGTTATCTTCAACATGTTCCTTGGTTTGATTAATGGGGCGATCAAAGTTATGACATGAATTACCGACGTTATCTTCAAGGACAAGTTATTTAAGTCTGCATTAGTAGAAATTGAAGAAGGATAAAAGAAAAAGTAAAGCGAGCAAATGAGTAAAAAGGACTTTATCGGAGAATTCAAAATGCTATTTTATTAATATTGATACTGGAAAGAAACATGCATGCCCTTATTGAAATGTCCTAAGGCTTTGGGCGAAGCCGTAACATTACTTTGAACCGAAAATCACAAGAAAATCAACAATCTCCCAATTCATAAGTGCTTCAAGTGCAGGACAAAGGCGCACAAGGTTGATGATGTTGTTTTTAGCCCTTTGATCGCCTTCAAAAGCATTGACAGATGACTCCTCATGCCCCTGGCAAAAAGTTAGCGCCTCCGTTCGGAGCATCCTCATTGAAGCTCAACCAATCGGATTCGATCAGATCCTGAACCACATGTTTCAGTGCCTTGCAGTTTTCTACTGAATGCCCAATTGCGCCTGCGTGAAATTCGCAAGTGGCGTTCGGGTCATAGCCTCTCGGGAAAGGAGGTTCAATGGGCCTCATCGGGCGGGGGGAGATTAGGTTGTGACTAGTGAGGTGGTCGAACAGATCTGAGTAGGATGCGGGAATTGGATCAAACTGTACATGTCTCCTTTCTGGGTAATTTGGTGGTTTATGGCTTTTAGTGGTTTGGGTAGAGAGGTGCAGGGCTCGAGGATGGTTTTTGGAAGTGTAAGAGGCTTTCACTGATCTTGTTATGGAGTTGGTTTCCCCTTCATTACCTCTGACAAATCCTGCGAAGGGCTTCCTTGGGTTATTGGTTTCGGCTGAACTGTAAGATATTTTCCCGTTTCTCATTCCGCTTTCCAACCTTTCCCCTATGGTGATCATGTCTGAGAAGTTAGAGGATATACTCCCAATTAATCTGTCATAGAAGGGTGATTGCAACGTATCTATGAACATGGATACCATCTCTTTCTCTAGCAAAGGTGGGGCTACTTGCGCTGCTAACCCTCTCCAGCGTTGAGCGTACTCCTTGAATGATTCGTTGTTTCTTTTCACCATATTCTGCAGCTGTGCTCTATCAGGAGCCATATCGATGTTGTATTTGTACTGCTTTAAGAAAGCGTCGGCCAGATCTTTCCAACATCGAATGTGGGTGCGTTCCAACTGCATGTACCAGCTTGAGGCTGCCCCGGTCAAGCTGTCCTGAAAGTAATGGACGAGCAGTTTGTCGTCGTGTGCAAATGCGGCCATTCTTCTACAATACATAGTCAGATGGCTAGCGGGACAAGTTACCCCTCTGTATTTGTTAAAGTCGGGAACTTTGAACTTGGGTGGGATAATCACATTAGGGACGAGACACAGATCGTATGCATCCCTTGCGCCGACATTGGATCCTTCAATTGCTCTCAAGCGCTCTTCTAGCACCTGATATTTGTCCTCGGGCTGAGAGTCTTCCATTGAGTAGTTATGAGAAGGTCCTCTCATGTTGTAGTGGGGAGGAACCATTGGCACTGCAGCGGAGTTCGGTGTAGGAGCATGATGAATTACTACTGGTGACAGAGTATAACCCTGTGGAATGACCTGTGGTGCAGTCGCAGGACTTGAGAAGTGAACTCGCGGTATTTCTGCATTTGTATTTTGAGCTGAAGGTCCAGCGACTCCTAAAGGTCCTTCCTCTGGATTGGCTTCCATGGTAGGAGGAGCGTAACCAGCTGGGAGACCGTAAGGGAGCCATTGGTAGCTCTGGATGTTCACTCCAGCGGTGTATGGAGTCTCGGAGCTAGTAGGAGGAGGGAGACTTGTAGCATTGTTCTCAGTATTCCCTGCCGAAACACCTTCATCTACACTTTTTCTCTCGAGGAGTTTCACGAATTCATACATTTGATCTTTCAGCGCCATCATCTCGGTCATCTGTTCTTTCAATACCATCATCTCGTTCATTTGAGCCTTCAGCTTTGCAATGTCTTCTCTTAGAGTCTGATTATCCTCTTCGGCCATTTTCCTTGTTGAGAACTAGTCCGGTAGCAATGTTGATGAACCAGCTTGCCCTTTTTCTCTCTGTTTATTTTTTCAATTTTTTTCTTTATGTAAGTACATGAATGGATGAATGAATGAATGTGCATGAAATGCAAATGTAATGATTTCGTGTAACACCGGGGGAAATCGTGGGTTTCTGTTCGACGCAGAACTGAAAGAAACTTATTTTATTAATGCAAATATTTGATCCATATTGTCAGAAAGAAAGTCTTACAATTCCCTGGCGGTTATAGAAATGCATGAAGAATGAAATGTTTTGTTTTTATTTTTATACCATGCAAAAGGGGCAGGTAAAAATGAATGAGGTATGCTAAAGAATAATTTGCCAAAATAACATATGATTTTTTGAGAATTTTGTTTTTAGAAGACCGAAAAATGTATCAATGTTTGTTTGAATGCAGGGGTATGAGGCTCCTTTGTGTCCTAAAAGGGTTCCTTAGAGAATAGGTCTAGGGCTTGTCTGTTGAGTGAACCTTTCAAAGGGCAGCTCTAAAGAGTCCTACATAAGGTTCCTAGAGCCAACGACCCCAGTTAAAAACACTGATCAACAACAATAGGCAAGCTATTAGGAGTGTCAGCATTCTCAAGAGGGACCAAACTCTAGGTGAGACTTTCGTGACCACCCAACAGGACGCACATCCAGTAGGCCATCACTACGCAGTCTCGTTCTAACTTAGGTTATTCTCCAGTCCGGGTACAGGACTATTCTCACGTGTGTGCAAAAGTATGATAGTGGAGTGTGTGAAGGAGCAAAATATCAATAATACCCCCCAATCTGCAAGACAAACGAATACAGATACAAAAAAGTGGTCTTCTATCCTAAGGTTTACATATCACATAAATACATAACATGCGACAAGAATAAAAGATGAAAGGGAAGGGTAAAAATAACATTAAATTAACAACTAATCCTACAACTAATTTAGACTAGGTTTGACTCTCTAAATGTCCCCAGTGGAGTCGCCAGCTGTAGCGACCGAAAAATCCGGGTGAGGATTCCTCGAAGGTTCAAAAATGAAGCCGCCACCAAAGTTTAGTTTAAGGGCAAACATTGGAAAATCCCCTTTGGAATGGATAAGGGTCCTTGAGACCAGATAAGGGTTCGGGAGTCGGTTATGCGTGGGGAAGGTATTAGCACCCTACGACATCCTTCCTAAGGAAGGTTACCTGCTAATTAGTTGTAGGAAAGCGAAAGTTAATTTGGAAAACATTTAATTTACCCTTTTATTTTGAATTTGAAAGAGATTAGAAGAAAGAAGAAACTTGATATTTTATTTGAATTTAAGAAAGTGATTATTTAGGAAAAGACTAAAAAGGTTTTTTATTAGTGCAATTGACAGATGTGGGCCCCCATCTGCTCCTACGTATCTCTTGGTAGAGAATCAAATCACACGTAGTTCTTGGGTAGAAAATGTTTGTTGGTTGATGTTTTTTAATATAGGGATTTTAGGACTCCTGAGTAATCAGTTCATTTGTCCTAAAATGATGACTAACCTGACTGTACAGTCGGCATAGTCCCCTATTTTGTAAAAATGGATTTTTTGGAGTTTGGAAAATGATTTGAAGTGTGTTGGTTTGATTTTATTGGAATAGGGATTTTAGGATTCCTGAGCCGTACGGTTCATTCGTCCTAAAACGCTGACTAACCCGGCCGTACGGCCGGCTTAATCCCCTATTTTGAAATTTTGATTTGTGGAAAGAAATGTGTTTGTGTTTATTTTAATTTAGAGATTGTTTGTTTTAAATAGGGATTTTAGGCCATGATCCGTAACGGTTCATTAGTGACCTAAAAAGCAGGCAAACCCGACTGTACAGTCGACTTAGTCCCCTATTTGCATTTTTGAAAATGAAATATTCATCTATTTATTTTTATAGGTTTTTTGTAGGAGAAAATAATAAAAAACACAAAGAGATGGTGCAGTAGTAAAATGGGGTGTATTTAGTTGTAGGTATGCTGTGTTATAAAAATAAAGGGGTGTGAATAACACTCAGCAGCCCAACTTGCATTGTTGCGAAATCTGGGCCAAAGTAGGGGGAGTGTATAACGAAACAGAGTGGTGCAGATAGTGATCTGATATATTAAAAACAAAATTAAAAATAAAATGAAAGGGAGTGGGGTATAAAAGGAAACTAGTGGTTTTCTGAACCCTAATTTCCATCTCTCTTCTCAGCGCCGTTTTGGCAGATCCGAAGAAGGAAAAAAGGATTTTGCAGAGAGAGAAAACGAGAGAAGGGGAAGGAAGGCTTCGCGGAGAGAGAGAGTGAGAGGGAAGATGAACGAGAGAGAAGTGGGAAGAAGGAGGCGACGGAGTGAGAGACATTTGAGCAGGGAGGAGAAGGGTGGTGGTGGAGCGCCGTTGGCCAGAGGTGAGATAGAGATATGTCGTAGAGAGAGAGAAGAAGAAAACGAAAAACAAGAAGAAGGAGAGAAGAAGAAATGGAGGGCACGAAGGAGAGGGGAAGACGATGACCACGCCGATCTGGTCGCTGAAGGCGGCGTGAAGGACGGCGACGACGGCGCCATCCCATCGCCAGCGACGGTGGAGGGCTTATGGTGGTGACAGCGTTTTCATGGTGGTGCTTGCGTTTCGACGGCCAGGAGAGGGACGTGGTGGTGCGAAGAGGAAGGGACGGTTTACAGTGGTGGTTCACGGCCAACGACCACCGTCCACGGTGGCCGGAGTTTATGAGGTCGGTTGTACTACATTTTTGTTTTTTACGGTTCTGTCTCTTTTTTCTTCCTGGTTCTGATCTTATTTTTTTGATGTTTGTTTTTGCTGTTTTTATTTTTGGGAGGACGAGCGCTGACGGCTGACGGCGTGGTGGTCTACGGGTAGTTCACGGCGGCGACGGCGCGCTTTGGGGAGACGACCACCGTCTGCGGTGGTCGGAATTGACAGGTACAGTTCTGATATATTTTCTCTTCTCTTCCATTATTTTTCTAATTTCTGATTACCCAACCGGTTCCTAACTAAACCCTAATTTCCAACTGAACCTATTTTAGACTAATTGCTAATTTCGTTTTTTTGTAAAAAAACAGAACCGAAACCCTAGTTTACTCCTAATCCTGAGTTTAAAAAATTAATTTGTTCCTAACACTGAAAACCTAATTTATGTTCGAGGTTTCTACAAAACCTAATTTTTATATTTGCAATCTGTTATTAATCTGATTCTGTTTTAGTTTTTATTTATAAGTCCAAGGATTTTCTTAAAAAAAATCTAAACTATTTACAGTTCCAATTTAAACACTAAGTCTATTTACACTAATCTGCTTGTGATCAACTAATATTACATTTCAGATTTCTAAACCTTTCCAGTGAGTAAAAAAACGTATAAGAGTAAAAATCAAACCAACCTGGTCTCCTGGATGAAAACTGATTTCTAATTGTTACTGAATACTGCCTATTGCTACTGCTGCTCCTCTGTTTCGGCTGCTTCTGTTATGCCTCTTTTGCTTCGAAATATTTGACGTTTTGCTATTAGGGTTTCAACATAGAACCCTAATGTTTAGTTCTGAATTTCTCTATCTTTTTTCCCGTCCTCTTTTGGGTGCCTCAAGCTTGTTTATATAGGCAACAATTAGGTTTTGGCAATTAATTTCTGATTCTCCTTGATTTTGTTTTCCATTTCAGGTTTGATACTTGCTCAGCAAGAACAAGATGTTGGGCTGGAGGTTGGAGAAGACTTGGTGGGCAAGGAACCAAGAAGGCCCAGCTGCTGTCGAAGCAGTCCTTTTGGGCTGATGCGCCCTTTTTTGATTTTTTTGTATTTTTTTATTATTTTCGGATTGTATTATTTAATTTTGATTTTTTTGGATTATTGTAAACATTTTTATTAATTCTGACCTTATTATATTTTGGGCTGTTGGTAAACTGCTGTTTGGACAGGTTTATTGTTTTTTTGGTAAAAATAGGGAAAAATGATTAAACCGGGCCAAGCCCAATCGAAAGACTAAACATAGGCCCAGTTAGACAAATGACTAAAGTAAGGCCCAATCAGAACAATTTTTCTAAGATCAGGTCCAATCTAGACAAATTACTATCATACGTCCAATAGCCACATAGGCCCATTTAGGCGAATGACTAAAACATTAGACATAAGCCCAATTATAAAAAAACTGGTTCAAAACACTAAGCGTAAGCCCAAATAGACAAGCTAACGAAATCAGGCCCAAAAGGTTGGACATAGGCCCAATTGGACAAATCGATCCAAATTAAAAACAAAACAGCGCTCGAAATGCCGTGGGCTTGTGACATGGGGCTAAAACAAATACGATAAAAGGATCGGGCAAAATTGGGGTATAACAGCTGCCCCTCTTTATTTATATTTTACTAGAAAAGGTGAATGATTTTCAGATTTTCGTAGTTGATAACTCTATTTTATATAGAGATATTCATACAAATAAACTTGAGTTATTGCTTATTTTCAAGAACATTTATATATATATTGATAGCTTATTTATCAAGGAACAACATTCTAAATATTCAAATGGATAAAGGGCAATGATCTAGGCAAAATGCACACATCTTGTTAGGTTTGATGTTTTTGTTCAGTGCAGCTACTGCAGGAGTGGGAACACTGCCAACACCAGGAGTGGAAACACTAGGAGTGGAAACACTGCCAACACCTACTAAAATGCTGCAGTTAATACCAAAACATCCAAAGACCATTTCAATGCTTCCACACTTGATTAGTGACGTCATGCCTAGTCACCTGGAGCTGAACCACTTGCTGAAGTCGGCGATACACATAAAAATCAAGTTGCAAGACTCAAACTTATCTAAAAGACATGTGGCACTTCTCCAATGGACCTCATCTTTTGTTATGCATGCAAGCGACCAAACCTGTGCAGCTTGCTTGATTGGTTGTCAAAAAACTAACCATGTTTGGCGTAAAAGATCAGCTGAGGGAACCAAACATGGTTAGAACATCTCAACTTAAGGGAATTTAGCTCATGTTACTCATGTTATAAAGCAAAGAATATGCAAAGAACATAAGTAAATGAATAATAAAGCAAAAGAACTTAAAAGAGTAGAGATTACTTGAATAGAAGATCTTTTGCATTAAGTTCCCAAGTTGAAGAACAATAAAGATTTCTTAATCGAATTTCTTCAAAGTAGAAGTGAAGGGAATGGTTGTCAAGCACTTCCTCACCTTCCTCTCCTTAGAAACTTGAAATGAAAATAAACTAAACCTAAACTAAACTAAAAGATAAAGGATTTAAAGATGTGAAAGATGATAAAAGATAGGATAGATGATTTTCTTGTGAAGATATGATATCTATTTATAGGCTTGAACCAGTGTTCCCACACTACATACTCCATTAAAACACTTAGAAGTAAAGTACTTGGTGAAAACATCTCAACTACTTTTTCCAACTGATTTCTCACACATTTTATTGCTTATTATTATTTTACTTACTTTGAAAACTTCAAACCAAAAATACTGAATAGTGTAGACACACTAAGTGTACACTTTGAACTACAAAAATTTACAATACATAATCCCTGTGGGTTCGACCTTTCTTATCACTTTATTACTTGTGTGACTATGTATACTTGCATATAATAAACCACACCAGTAGTAGAAATAAAAATAAAGATAGAATAGACGCTAATTTTGTCCGCTTAGGGGGAAAAGGAGTTAGGGAAACGAGGGACGATTAACACTTGGCGTATTAACCGAGAACAATAAAGAAACGATCACTCGGGATCTGGAAGAGCACTGGGGCTCCAAGGGGTTGCCTAAACCCTGAAGGACCATTTGGGGTTCGAAGGTGCACTGGGGCTTTGAAGGACCACTGGGGGTCCAAAAGAGCACAAACTAGCAATGGTACTAGTAAAATGGTATGCTCGGGGGTGGCCTTTTTCGAGCGGCCGGAGGGGCAAGATCAGGTCGTTGACCTAATTTGCTCACCTCCAAGGACGTCAACCATGTCTTAGGCTGACACAGCTAGTATGAAGGACCTAGGGTCGGGTGATCCGTCGCGCTCAGTGGCGACATAGTGATCTTGAAGGTAGAGTTCGAAGTCGTTGCATTGACATACTGGGTCGAACTGAACTGATGGACCTGGGGTCGGATGATCCGTCGGTTGCTCGATAACGCGACGTGCAATCTGGAATGAATGACCACTGGAGGTCTAAATTAAGACAGCGCTGGGGCTGCGAGGGACTGCTGGGGGTCCGAGACTCTGAATTGTGATATGAGACCAGTGCTTGGAGCACTGACTTTGAGAGGACAAATTATTGGGATTGACGCATGGCGTACTTGCCTAGAACATACCTAATGAATGCATTTACCTGAGAAGGGAAAAGCTATCTATATCTGGCATGTCTAAAAATGCGATGAATGATGCATGCGTGCAATATAGGTGTGTGAAATAATAGGTGTCTAGTGGGATGAATGAAACGTCGCAGATGATGTGAGTTGAAGTTGGTGGAACATGGAGGTTGGCAAATAACGCATGTGAATGCAATGTGTATGATTTTTTTTCTTTTGGTTTTTCTTTTTTTTGCCTTTTTTTGGTCTTTCTTTTTTGCTTTTCTTTTGGGCTTCTCTTTTTGCTGGTCCTTCAACTCGCAGGACTTCCGGCATGAGGCTATCAAGTGCATTCGTACTGCTAAGTCAATTGCGCATGACTGGGACTTATCATTTGAGATGATCGCGCATTTATTGCTCTATTCCTGCTGTTCCATTCTTCCTTATAGGTATTTTAATGAAAGACTATATCTCTTCTATGGTTCTCGAAAATTTCGTAATGATTGTAATGCTTTTGATTATGCCACATGTTTCACAATCCAGTATCAGTTATCACAAAACATCATTTCATAAATAGACGGAAGTAAAAAGAAAGGAAAGTGTTTGATATTGACAATGGAGGCCAAATGTGCAGAAGGCACACCGACTTAAGATTATGTCAGGAATTTCATTGAAAGAATAGGAAAGCTGAAATACTAAGCAGACTTCTCGGTAGTTAGTGTCCTTGAAGTAACGGTGCCGGCCACCCATGTTCACGACCTTGGTCACTCATCATCCGATTTTTGTAAGTGTTGATTGCCTCAATGTTTGTTTAGTCCAACTTCCTGACCCTAATTTTTGCCTGGATCGCTCTTAAGAGTTTTCAATCCATCGGGTCGCTCTAATTTTTGCCTAGGCCGCCCTTTCGGGTTTTCAACCTAGCGAGCTCATTTTTGCTTGGCTCATCTTTCTCATTTTTCTATACTCCTTTTTTTAGGCAGAGTTCACCGGGGGTGGGAGGCCTTCCCCGTCCATTTTTGTGAGAATTAAGGCTCTTCCAGAGAATGATTTCTTTACCATGTAAGGTCCTTTATAGTTCGAGTTCCATCTCCTGCGGGAATCCTTTTGGGTATGACTTTCTTGGGCACCAAGTTTCCTTAAGATTGTTGAGGACGGACTTTCTTCTGTTAAGCTTTCTTTGTTCTTTTCTGGTATGACATAAGACAACCATTCTTTTGTTTGGTGAGGTTTAATGGAAGTACTACTCCCATCGTACGGGGTTGCCCCTGTTGAAGTATGAGCGAGGTCTGATTTCCATGTAAGGTGAAATGTCACTATCATCCCTGATATTCTTTGTTTGTTGTTGCAACTGCCCCATTTGTTTTTTGGGTGGTATGGGAAGGGATCATGATTCTCGACTTGGAGTCCTTACGTAGCCCTTTCACCACTGTCCGTGATGATCTTTTTAGGAAAGTCGTAACGGCTGACCATATTTCTCGACAATCACGGATTTGTTACACCAGTGGGCATCTTATGTCAGACAAGGTGATGTAAGCAAACTTTCTTGATTTTCTATCCTTTTGGTGTGATGTTGATTTTAACACCTTTTTATCTTCTTCTGTGCCTAAGGCAATCATTTCGTTTGATTCCACGCGAGGCTGGGTCACTCTATCCTTTTGTTCCATTATTCTTATTACCTCTGGAAGAGTTTCCCAGATATCTTCAACATCTTCCTTGGTTTGATTAATGGGGTGATCAAAGTTATGACATGAGTTACCGACGTTGTTATTTTCAAGGACAAGTTATTTAAATCTGCATTAGTAGAAATTGAAGAAGGATAATAGAAAAAGTAAAGCGAGCAAATGAGTAAAAGGAATTCATTGGAGGATTCAAAATGCTATTTTATTAATATTGATACCGGAAAGAAACATGCGTGCCCTTATTGAAATGTCCTAAGGCTTTGGGCGGAGCCATAGGATTTGCATTACGTAACATTACTTTGAACCGAAAATCACAAGAAAATCAACAATCTCCCAATTCATAAGTGCTTCAGTTGCAGGACAAAGGCGCACAAGGTTGATGATGTTGTTTTTAGCCCTTTGATGCCTTCAAAAGCCTTGACGGATGACTTCTCATGCCCCTGGAAAAGGGTTAGCGCCTCAGTTCGGAGCATCCTCATTGAAGCTCAACCATTTGGATTCGATCAGATCCTGAATCACATGTTTCAGTGCCTTGCAGTTTTCTACTGAATGCCGAATTGTGCCTGCGTGAAATTCGCAAGTGGCGTCCGGGTCATAGCCTCTCGGGAAAGGAGGTTCAATGGGCCTCATAGGGCGGGGGGGGGGGGGGATTAAGTTATGACTAGTGAGGTGGTCGAGCAGATCTGAGTAGGATGCGGGAATTGGATCAAACTGTACATGTCTCTTTTCTGGGTAGTTTGGTGGTTTATGGCTTTTAGTGGTTTGGGTAGAGAGGTGCAGGGCTCGAGGATGGTTTTTGGAAGTGTAAGAGGCTTTCACTGATCTTGTTATGGAGTTGGTTTCCCCTTCATTATTTCTAACAATTCCTGCGAAGGGCTTCTTTGGGTTATTGGTTTCGGCTGAACCGTAAGAAATTTTCCCGTTTCTCATCCCGTTTTCCAACCTTTCCCCTATGGTGATCATGTCTGAGAAGTTAGAGGATACGCTCCCAATTAATCTGTCATAGAAGGGTGATTGCAACGTATCTATGAACATGGATACCATCTCTTTCTCTAGTAGAGGCGGGGCTACCTACGCTGCCGATCCTCTCCAACGCTGGGCATACTCCTTGAATGATTCATTGTTTCTTTTCACCATATTCTGCAACTGTGCTCTATCAGGAGCTGTATCGATGTTGTATTTGTACTGTTTTAAGAAAGCATCAGCCAGATCTTTCCAACATCGAATGTGGGTGCGTTCCAACCGCATGTACCAGCTTGAGGCTGCCCCAGTCAAGCTGTCTTGAAAGTAATGGACGAGCAGTTTGTCGTCGTGTGCAAATGCGGCCATTCTTCTACAATACATAGTCAGATGGCTAGCGGGACAAGTTACCCCTCTGTATTTGTTAAAGTCCGGCACTTTGAACTTGGGTGGGATAATCACATTAGGGACGAGACACAAATCATATGCATCCTTTACCCCAACGTTGAATCCTTCCACAACTTTTAAACGTTCCTCTAGCACTTGCAGCTTATCTCTTGATTGAGGATCCTCTGTATGATGGTCATGAGGAAACCCACTCATACTGTAGTACGAATGAATCATCAGAACCACAGCTGGGTTCGCATTAGGGATATGCGAATGAGAAGGGTCCCCAAAGTTGAGCATATGAGCTTGACGACTCGTCATCGGTGGCACGATGTAGCCCTGTGGAATGACTTGTGGTGCAATCGTAGGACTTGAGAAGTGAACTCGCGGTATTTTTGCATTTGTATTTTGAGCTGAAGGTCCAACGACCCCTGAAGGTCCTTCCTCTTGATTGGCTTCCATGGTAGGAGGAGCGTAACCAGCTGGGAGACCGTAAGGGGGCCATTGGTAGCTCTGGATGTTCACTCCAGTGGTGTGTGGAGTCTCGGAGCTGGGAGTGTAACACCCTCTTATTCTCACCTTTAAAAGTGGTGCTACACTTAATTAATATTCCCATTTCTAATTTCTTTTGAAAATATATTGATTCAAAGTAGATATGAATTTCAATTCTCAATTTACGTAAAAATAATTTTTTTATTTGTGTGAGAAGCATAAATGATTAGTCATATCATACAGCATCGAAATATATATAAATATGCATCATATATTGATCACTAACATTTAGATCATAATTATGCCCTTGGGCTTACATAGATTATCGTCTAAGTACCACGTCACAAAGGTGTCCCAAAAGATGGTACGGTCTATAAGGTTATATATATACCATAGGTTAGGCTGAAAACTAAGTAGTCAAGTTACTATACTGGAACGCCTAATAGTCACTGTATCAAAAGGTAGAGTTATAAGAGATTACAAGCCAGACTAAATCCCCCAAAAAAACTCTTATACTCTAAGTAGAACCAAAAGAACCAACTTCCAACACCCACTAATGATATCCATTGGGGAGATTCCCAACGGTACCACTACTACCGGAGCCATCAGACGGCTCCCACTCGGGTACGATAGGTACATCAGGAACCACAGCATCCTGAACTATAGCCCCAGGAATTGCCACACCAGGAAACAAAGCCTCTATTATACGGTTCATAGGCAACTCAATCTCTAAAGTCTGATGAGCAGTAATAACAGTCATGGGTATTCCCTGTGCCCCATCAGTGGTCTGAGTTACACCGGTATAAGTAATGGTCTGAGCCACCGGGTCGATCTCCCAGATGGGATCTCCCATATCTTCCAGAAATCTAATCTGCCTGTGCCCAGAGTGTCCGAGAGGCTCCTCCGATGTCATCTGAAATGTAAGGGGTGAAATACTCGTACACAAGTTTGCAACACGATGGTTACACAATTTACATATAATAGGATACAGTCATAAGTAATAATAATATATAGACGTAATAAGTGATCCCCATCAGACTAATTCAAAACTAGGCATTTAACCACACACAATCATTAAGTCCTGCAAAAACATGACAGACAGCCTAGTGAAAACAATTATCAATAGTTAGTTAAATACTAGACATCATACTTATCCTGTGATCTATCAACAAGGTTAGTCTACTAACTAGAATAATATACTCGACCTACTCCATGGAGATTTCTCTATCATCTTGAGCGTAAGGCCGTTTCAACTGCCATAACATGATTGTTTTGCAATGAGCAGATATCCAATCTAAACCCCAATCATTCTGGCCCGAGCGCTGCACCTTATTATAGATAGTTCTGTACAGTCAGGCTCACCGTGTCGGGTAATACGATTTCCCCCAGCCAGAATTGCTACAACTGACTATCGGTAGGAGTTCGAAACACAAGTGCCCCCAGAAGGTCTGTAGTCGACCCAACCGAACCTATCCTCAGTCTTATATACATAATAGTACTATAAGAAACATCCTGTAATAGCTCTTTAGTAAAATCATCAGTCTTACTAATCTAATCAACTTGACAAATTAGTCCTTAGGATCCGAAAAAAAACTTGTGAGATATACTTTAATTAATCCATCCTTATGAGTTATATCACTAAGTAACTAGACAACTAATATTCTCGTTCAAATTCACAATGTACTTACTTTGACACATTTGCAAATAATTCAAACAAATCAAAATTTCACAAATTACCTAGAATAACTAGATAATATATATACAAGCAACACACAATTTGTGCCCATCAACTTATTATTAGTATTTCCCCTTACCTGGAAATTTTTCCAAATTAGCGTGATGATCCTTACTTGCTTCAAATTCCACAATACCTATTTAAACAACTATGTCTTAATTTACTATATCCATGACTATAAAATTTTATAAATATCAGAGTTTGGAAAATTCTGTAAGTTACTTTTTGTTTTGTTTTAAAAAAAAATAATAATTTATAATACCAATATGGTTACGATAGTCAAACCAGTTCCGTATTTGCACACAATTGCAAGGAATAAACTCATTTAACCATTGTAGTGGAATCACAGACATTATATCGTAGTAGAAGAGATAACAAAAAATTCAGCTCAAAACACTCACAAATAGTCGCATGATTATGTGTTTAACTAGCTAAGTTTTTTTTTTAACAAAATTAAAATTGAATATAAATATGTATTTTAACTAGTAAAAAAAAAATAAACTTTTTAAAGGTTATTACTTCTAAGAATAAAGAAGAGAAGGAAAAAGAATTATTGATGAAGAACGAAGTAGAAGGAAACAGATTTAAACAAAAAGAGAGATGATCTAACCTTGAGAATTGATGGAGTTGCTTTTACAAAGTGGTGTGAAAAAAATTGAAGGTTGGGGAATCCTTTTATAGATGTCCCAGTAGGTTGGCAACATACACGTATCGGTAAAATTTTCTGTTCATTCATTCGTTGTAAAAAAACTAACCACACGTTCTTCCTTCCCTTTTACCGGTCACTTATTTGTTATACTGGTGATAATAAAAGATGTATTTTCAGGTAAATAAAATTCTGCAGATACAATTTCGATCTTTATATCTTAGAGAACTTATCGAACTAAATTTCAAAATTTTCCAATAAGTTTGGACTTTTTAGTGCGGTACAATTTGTACTGACAAATACTTTTTAGCTATAATTTGATAGAGGTTTAAGTTCAAATATTTTTCATAACCTTCTATAATATTTCTCTCTAATCCTACAAAATTATTTTTCTTAAAAACGCTCTCTAGATACTAGACTAATTATTATTTCTCATAAAATAAAAATTATAATACGCACAAAGGCAGTAAAATTCAGGGTGTTACATTACTACCCTACTAAAAAAAAATTCCTCCTCGAAATTGTGTACCTTAAAATAAACTCAGATATTGTGCTCTCATATTGTCTTCTAACTCCCATGTTGAATCTCCGGTTGCCTGATCCCATACAACTTGTTGCGCCCGAAAAATCCGGTTTGGGACTTTTCGTTTGACAACACGGAAGAAGTTTGGAGCCGCCACCAATATTTTTATTTTAAGACCAAAACATTGAAAAAAAGTCTTTTGAAAAGGCGGATGGTCTTTTGAAAACGTAGAGATGTAGGTTCGGGGGTCGGTTAGGTACGGGGAAGGTATTAGCACCCCGCACTTCCTTTCTACCGAAAGGGAACCATTAACTTGATGTGTGGTTTGGACAAAAGTTTGAGTTTGAAAGCGGTTTATTCTACTTCTTTTCTTTTCTTTTCTTTAAGGTTTGTTTTATTGAAAACAGGAGGGGAGAAGAATATTTTTGGTTATCTTTGAAAATTAGGACAAAACAAAGATGTTTTTTTAGAAGTGTGCTTGACGGGACAGGACCCCGCTCCTACGTATCTCCCGGTGCGATGGAGAATTCAAAGCTACGTAGTTCTCGGCTTTTTTTAAAAAGTGTGCTTGACAGGACAGGACCCTGTTCCTACGTGCCCTCACTGGAAGAGGGATCAAAGCTACGTAGTTCTCGGGTTTTGGTTTTGAAAACGGATTAAGGGGTTTTTCGCAATTGGGTGAGCGTTTGTGAAGACCGAACAACAACGGTTAGAATGGCCTCACTACTAACTCTTTTGAAAATGAAATCATCATTAATGACCTAATCGGCAACGGCGCGATTGGTGTTTAATGACAATTGGTTTATTTTTGAGAAATGAATAAGTTTTCGAAAATGGGATAGAGCTTTTGCGAAGACTGAACAACAACGGTTAGAATGGTCTCGCTACTAACTCCTTTTGAAAACAACATCGTCATTAACAACCTAATCGGCAACGGCGCGATTGGTGTTTAATGACGATTGATTTATTTTTGTTTTGAAAGTAAAAGTTTCTTTTTGTTTTGAAATGATTTTAGGAAATGGGTTTTAGAAAAGGAGTAGAACATTTCAAGTCAATTCTAAATCCATAACCAAATGCAAATGAATGAATAATACTCAAGCAAACATGAACATATCATTCATTAACCAAGATTAAACATGCCCATACAATCAAAGGATTCAATTATTAAAGATGCAAAACAAAGTTCTCAAAGTAATTGTGTGTGTGCAAGAAGGATTGTATTTACCCTAATGGCTCTATGCTACGACATGCATGTAGACTTACGTCTCCATTAGGAGGTCACACAAGTGGAGAGGAGGGCACACAATCAAGTCAAGACATTTACATGGCATCAAGAACAAGTGAATACAATTGATTGTAAACATAGAGTATTCTAAGTTAAATGATTGAATATGTAAGCAAGGATGCATGATTAGGTAAGCATGTAAGTGCATGAGTGTACAAGGAATGGATGCATAGCACTTTATTTATGAATGGATGGCATACAAGGATGCATAAGAGGATGCAAGAGATATAAGCATATGAGGATGCATGAGAGTGTCACATAAACTAAGTATGAATGAAGATGCATGAATGTGAAAATGTTTTGGGTATTTTTGCAAGTTGATAAGTTGTAAAACTTTAAGTAAGAAGTTAGTGAAAAGTAAAGTAAAAATGCATGAAGTAAATGGTAATTATTTAATGAGATGGTAAAGTAAAAATGCATGAGGTAAATGGTAATTATTTAATGAGATGGTAAAGTAAAAATGCATGAGGTAAATGGGAAGTGGTAAAATCTTTTTATGTTTTAGTAAAAAATTAATGAAGTGGTAAAAACCAAAGTAGTAAAATATTTTTATGTTTTTGGTAAAAAGTTAATGAATGGTAAAGTAAAAAGGTAAAAAGTAAATAAACACTAAAACCAAGTTGAATCACCTAGAGCAATCCTCCCACTTTGAGCAAAGTGCACTAGGCACTAGTGAGAATCAACTTGCCTATCATCAACAATTTACAATAAGCAAACTAAGACACAAGAATAAGTGGACACACAAACTAAATTGAGTCATTTCTAGCAATCTTCACCACTTAGGTCAAGGTGCACTAGGCACTAGTGGGAATCATATTGCTAGATCATCAACCAACAACAAAAAATAACATCTAACACTAAAATAAAATACTAACAACAAGATTAAACATCATCAAGCAAAGAGCAACAACAAAATCAATTTGAAAATGTTTTTAAACATAAGCATGCGAACCCAAAGGGAACATAGATCCACACTTAAAAAAAACACAAAAGTTAACATAAAGCAACATAGATCCATTTTTGCAAAGGATTCACATGATTAAGCAAAGGATGGCATAAAACTCACATGAACCCTAAGTTTTCTACAAGCATGCGAAATGAACAATGCCATAAAACAACTCTTATTTCATGAAATTTAGTGCAAAATGTTTAGAGATGCAAGGGAAATCATTCAAGCACAAGAACAACTCCTTCAAGGCCAAGGACCCATCTCAAACACCCAAGGCTCCCTAAGTCCTTGTCAAAATGTTTGAAATGGATCCTCAAAGCAACAACAACAAGCAATCAAGAAGGAGTTGGGAGTAGAAGAGAGATTATGTAAGAAGAACTAAATATGAGATACAAAGTTTCAAAGCTTACCTCAAAATCACAAAGAAATGAAGAAGGAGATGATATGAACACAAAGATTGCTAGCTCTTAGCAATTTGATGATGCAACCTTGAAGAGAATGGAAGGAATGATGATGATCTAACAAGAAATGGAAGATTTGATGGTGAAAAGTTGAAGAAAATATATGGAAGAGGGGGGGAGAGGCTACGGTTTTGGTGAGGAAGGAGAGGTGGAGGAGGTGCTTTTGGTGTGCTAGGGTTTTGTGTAGGAGAATGAGAGGCAAATGAGAAGCAAAAAGAGAGAATCCTTAGGTGTGGGAATGAGGGAGTATTTATAGGATGAAACTAGGTCTAAGGGTAGTTTAGTCTTTGTGATTTTGATGTGCTCTAGGATTGAGTCTTAAAATTAAATGGAGGGTTAGGATTGATCCTCACATGGATTGAGGGTAGGAAGAAAACACAAAATGTGAGAGTGAGAGAGTGGGGGGCGAAAGTTAGAGGAAAAAAAAGAAAAGAAAAAAATGAATTTCTTATTTTGGAAGAGATATTTTATGTGAGGTAGGGTTAAGGGCATTTTAGAGAAGAATTGTTACCAAAGAGGGAAATTTGGGTTTTCTTATGAAGGGGTTAGTGTAAGTGAGTGAGGTATTTTACCAAAGAGGGTATAATGATTACAAAATGGAAGAGTGTGGAAGAAATTGGAGAGAGAGAGAGAGAGAAGGAGGATTTCGAAATTGAGGGGAGGAGAGAGAAAAAAAAACTTGTTTTTGGTCTTTTGTCTTATTGAGGACACTTCCTCATTTTGTTTTTTGAATTTGAAATTTTTGGGCATGGGAAATAATGGGAATGCAACTATTGAAAATGTGTTACATGTTTTTGGGCACCATAAAATATTCCCTCTAGTCACCTATGACAATAGAAATTGTCACTTAAGAATTGAGGAATATTTAATGGTCCTTTTTTATTTTTCTATGCACTAAAAATGGAAAAATACATTTTTAATTATTTTGACTAGGGTTTTCTTTCTAAAAAATTGTACGAAAATTATCCTTGATAGAATAAAAATGTACTTTTCGTGGATGTGCATTTTTGGCGAGAAAATCATCTTTTTGCGAAAAATGACCAAAATGCCCTTTTTGACCCTAAAACCCTAATTTGCCTAAAAAGTGCATTCCAACCCTAAAAACGATTTTAAAGACCTTGGAATGACTTATAGGACCCAAAATGCAATGCATGATGCTCTTCATTCTTCAATTTATTTATTTTTTTTGTGGAAAATTAGGGTTTTGACCTAAGCCGGACAAAATTGGGGTATGACACAACTTTGACCAAAGATATTTGTTTTCCTCGAAGTTGTTTGATCTTTCTATCTTCGATCCTCACAAGAGATGTCTCATACGACAAATTTTCTCTTAACGGTACTTCATCGGGTTTAATTATGTGAGATGGATCAGAAATATACTTCCTTAGCTGTGAAACGTGCAATACATTGTGAATGTTTGAAAGAAAATGAGGTAAAGCTATTTGATAAGCTACTGGACCAACGCGCCGAATAATTTGATATGGTCCAATGAATTTCGGAGTCAGTTTCCTTGACTTAATAACTCTTCCGACTCCTGTGGTTGATGTAACTTTTAAAAACACGTGTTCACCTTCTTGAAATTCGAGAGGTCTTCTTCTTCATACTTTCACGAATTTGTTTGACTTTTTCCGTTGTTTGTTGCACAATCTCTGGTCCTAAAATAGCACTCTCCCCATCTTGATACCAACATAATGGTGTTTGGCATTTCCTTCCGTACAAAGCTTCGTAGGGTGTCATTCCGATACTCGAGTGAAAACTGTTATTATAGGTGAACTCAATCAATGGTAGCAGACTATCCCAACTTCCTCTATTGTCCAAAACACATGCTCTTAGTAAATCTTCCAGAGATTGAGGGTGTGGTACGCCGAGCTCAGTCTCAGCTTCGTTCCTAGAGCTTCTTGCAAACTTCGCCAAAAATGAGAAGTGAATTTCGGGTCTCGATCCGAAACAATACTAGAGGGAACTCCATGCAGTCTGATTATTTCCCTAATGTATATCTCAGTCAGCTTCTCCACATTGTAATTTATTCTCACTGGTAAGAAATGCGCCGACTTAGTCAGTCTGTCCACAATCACCCAAATTGCATCAAAATTATGTGTCGTCCTTGGTAATCCTTCTACGAAATCAATTGAAATACTTTCCCACTTCCATTCAGGTATGTCCAGTGATTGGAGCATACCGGCAGGTTTCTGATGTTGAGCTTTCGCTTTTTGACATGTTAGGCATGATGCGACGTATTCTGCCACCTGTCTTTTCATTCCTGGCCACCAAAATTTTTGCTTTAGATCTTGATACATTTTTGTTGCCCCTGGATGAATACTCAGCTTGCTCTTATGTGCTTCGTCTAAAATCATCTTTCTCATTTCCAGATTATTCGGGATACAAACTCTCCCGTTGCATCGTAAAATGCCATCGTTTTCTAAACCGAACTCTGCAGCCCTTTCCTGTTCGATTAGTTTTCTCTTTTCCTACAGATTTTCGTCACTTGCTTGTTGTTCACGGATATCCTCCATGAGTCCGCTTGACACCTTGATCATTCCTAAGGAAATCTTTCCACTAGTCAGCTCCACAGTTAGATTTAGATCTCGAAATTTCTCTAACAGCTCTAACTCCTTGGTCATCATAGCAGAAATGTGCATTGTCTTTCGACTCAATGCATCAGCTACAACATTTGCTTTTCCCGGGTGATAAAGCAAGGTAAAATCATAGTCCTTTAGAAATTCCATCCATCGCCTCTGTCTCATGTTGATCTCTTTTTGGTCGAAAAGATATTTCAAACTCTTATGGTCACTGAAAACATCAAATCTTGCTCCATACAAATGATGTCTCCAGATCTTTAACGCAAATACCACTGCCGCTAGTTCCAAATCATGGGTAGGGTAATTCTTCTCGTGAGTCTTTAACTGACTTGAGGCGTAGGCTACGACTTTTTTATGCTGCATAAGAACACAACCTAATCCTTGATGTGAAGCATCACCGTACACTTCATATGGTTCACTTGGTTGTGGCAGAACTAACACTGGTGATGTTGTCAACTGCGTCTTCATCGTTTGAAAGCTTTCTTCACATTTTTCGGTCCAGACAAACGGTTGATCCTTCCTTGTGAGTTGAGTCAACGGTGCCACTATCTTTGAAAATCCTTCTATAAATCTCCGATAGTATCCGGCCAAACCAACGAAACTACGAATTTCAGTCACCGATCTAGGTTGTTCCCATGAAAGTACAGTTTCCACTTTTGCTGGATCCACAGCAATTCCTTCCTTCGAAATCACGTGACCCAAAAATTTAACTTCCTCAATCCAAAATTCACATTTTGACAGCTTTGCGTATAACTTCTTCTCCTGTAGAATTTGCAAAACTTGACGAAGATGATCTTCATGTTCCTCGTAACTCTTGGAATAGATGAGAATGTCGTGAATAAATACAACGACGAATTTATCGAGTAATGGATTAAAAATTCGGTTCATGTAATCCATGAAAATAGCAGGTGCATTTGTTACTCCAAATGGCATCACCAAATACTCATAATGCCCATAGCGAGTCCTAAACGCAGTCTTTGAAATATCCTCGGGTTTTACTCTAATTTGGTGATATCCTATCCTTAAGTCGATTTTTGAGAAGACAACAGCTCCACGGAGTTGATCCATTAAATCATCAATGCGAGGTAGAGGATACTTATTCTTTATCGTCACTTTGTTCAACTGACGATATTCTACACACAGTCTTGAACCTCCATCCTTCTTCTTCACTAATAAGACCGGTGCTCCCCAAGGCGAGACACTTGGTCTAACGAACTGTTTTGACAACAAATCCTCAAGTTGACTCTTTAGTTCTGCTAATTCCGTAGGTGACATCCTATACGGTGTAATAGAGATTGGACCTGATCCGGGTATGAGATCGATTGAAAATTCAATATTTTGCACAGGGGGTAATCCGGGAACATCTTCTGGAAATACTTCCGAAAAATCTTTCACGACTGGTATTTTGCTCAAAGTAACTTCTTTTTCCGCTTTCAAGGAAGACAACAACATATAACCCTGAGCACCTTCTTTCAAAGAAGCTATCGCTTGATTCGCAGATATAAATTCAGAAATCCTAGGGTCGGGAAAGACTAAAGTTTTATGCGCACAGTCCAAAAGGATATGATTAGGAGATAACCAATC
This sequence comes from Astragalus membranaceus, assembly GCA_039519185.1. Taxonomy (NCBI): domain Eukaryota; kingdom Viridiplantae; phylum Streptophyta; class Magnoliopsida; order Fabales; family Fabaceae; genus Astragalus; species Astragalus membranaceus. The sequence goes on from CM076852.1 coordinate 14,856,755, forward strand.
CATGCCTAAAATTATATCTAGTTGCGTTAAAGGCAAACATATTAAATCAACAAGAAATCTTCTATCATGGATAACAATAGGACAGTTTAAACACACAGAATTTGCCACTATAGCTTTAGCAGTTGGAGCAGAAACGATCAAATCAAAAGGCAATGATGTAGCAGGTAAATTCAATTCTTTCACTCGATCCAAAGAGATAAAAGAATGGGTTGCTCCAGAATCAAATAATACGGTTAAGAGCTTACCTTCCATATCACAATTTCCTTGTATAAGATCTTCAGATTGAGAAGCCTCAACACCACTTATGGTGTAAACTCTTCCGTTTGCCATTGGCCTTTCAGTTCTCATGTTATTCACCACCGGCTCAACTTTCGGATCAATGCAGTCCTTCACCATGTGTCCCGTCTTTCCACATCTGTAACATACCACTCCCTTCATGGGGCATGTGTCAGCCAAATGGTCTTGCTTCCCACATTTGAAACATCGTCGAATGGGGCCTGAATTTTGATTCCTAATTGGTCCACCACCAAAAGCAGATGCAATTGGGCGATATGGTTGTTGATTCTGATTATCCCCCGAGGGTCGGGAATAAGGCTTCTTGTATGGCTGTTTCCCTTTCTGGTTCCATCCTTGAGTTGGATACCTAGACCTAGACGGCCCTCCTGTATTTCCCCGTTAATTCCACTTTCCTTCATTGTCTCTATCTTTCTGCAATTTTCCACGAGCGGTTGAAATTGCCGAATCTCAAGTGGTAAGACTGACTCTTTGATGTTAAGCCTCAGTCCTCCTTCAAATCTTTCACATAGCAAATCTTCATCAACCTGATCCTGAAAGAACCGAAAATATTTTGCCAGCGACTCGAACTTCGCCGCGTATTCTCCGACCGTCATCCCTCCTTGTTTTAGAATCAGGAACTCTTGTTCCTTTGCAGTTCTAGCACTCCTAGGAAAATATTTGTCTAGAAATTTAGCACGAAATACCTCCCATGTAACTTCCTGGTTATTGGCTTCGACTATCTGTCGGGCTCCTCTCCACCAATATTCTGCATCTCCCAGCAGCAGGTAAGATGCATAACTAACCTTTGCTTCATCTTAGCATTTCAGCACTTTGAATATTTTCTCAATCTCTTGAAGCCATAAGTCAGCTATCTCTGGTTTTGTTTCTCCATGAAATTGGGGAGGATCATGTCGTCTAAAGTCAACCAAACCTTTAGACTCAGCAGCTTGCTCTTCCCTTTGTTGTTTGCGAATATCTATTTGATTCTTCCCAGCAGTTTGTTGTGCAATTGATGTCGCCATGTCGGCCATAACTTGAATAGCTCTATCCATGCTATTCCCAGCATTGTTGTATCCACCTTCAGTATTCCCAGTATCTAATTGTTCATTCCTATGAGCCATTGAATTCCTATAAGGCAATGCTAGTTAGAACCTAATAAGAAGATAATCCAGATAGTCCACAGAGTTCACACAATACAAACATATAGAATACAATCCAAATAATTCAGAGTTCACATAACAAAAACACAGCAGACCTGCAACGCAAATTTTACCCTAAAGGCTCGATCTGCTCTGATACCACTATTGTAACACCCTCTTATTCTAACCTTTAAAAGTGGTGCTACACTTAATTAATATTCCCATTTCTAATTTATTTTGAAAATATATTGATTCAAAGTAGATATGAATTTCAATTCTCAATTTACGTAAAAATATTTTTTTTTTATTTGTGTGAGAAGCATAAATGATTAGTCATATCATACAACATCGAAATATATATAAATATGCATCATATATTGATCACTAACAGTTAGATCATAATTATGCCCTTGGGCTTACATAAATTATCGTCTAAGTACCACGTCACAAAGGTGTCCCAAAAGATGGTACGGTCTATAAGGTTATATATATACCATAGGTTAGGCTGAAAACTAAGTAGTCAAGTTACTATACTGGAACGCCTAATAGTCATTGTATCAAAAGGTAGAGTTATAAGAGATTACAAGCCAGACTAAATCCCAAAAAAAAACTCTTATACTCTAAGTAGAACCAAAAGAACCAAGTTCCAACACCCACTAATGATATCCATTGGGGAGATTCCCAACGGTACCACTACTACCGGAGCCATCAAACGGCTCCCACTCGGGTACGATAGGTACATCAGGAACCACAGCATCCTGAACTATAGCCCCAGGAATTGGCACACCAGGAAACAAAGTCTCTATTATACGGTTCATAGGCAACTCAATCTCTAAAGTCTGATGAGCAGTAATAATAGTCATGGGTATTCCCTGTGCCCCATCAGTGGTCTGAGTTACACCGGTATAAGTAATGGTCTGAGCCACTGGGTCGATCTCCCAGATGGGATCTCCCATATCTTCCAGAAATCTAATCTGCCTGTGCCCAAAATGTCCGAGAGGCTCCTCCGATGTCATCTGAAATGTAAGGGGTGAAATACTCGTACACAAATTTGCAACACGATGGTTACACAAGTTACATATAATAGGATACAGTCATAAGTAATAATAATATATAGACGTAATAAGTGATCCCCATCAGACTAATTCGAAACCAGGCATTTAACCACACACAATCATTAAGTCCTGCAAAAACATGACAAACAGCCTAGTGAAAACAATTATCAATAGTAGTTAAATACTAGACATCATACTTATCCTGTGATCTATCAACAAGGTTAGTCTACTAACTAGAATAGTATACTCGACCTACTCCATGGAGATTTCTCTATCATCTCGAGCGTAAGGCCGTTTCAACTGCCATAACATGATTGTTTTGCAATGAGCAGATATCCAATCTAAACCCCAATCATTCTGGCCCGAGCGCTGCACCTTATTATAGATTGTTCTGTACAGTCAGGCTCACCGTGTCGGGTAATACGATTTCCCCCAGCCAGAATTGCTACAACTGACCATTGGTAGGAGTTCGAAACACAAGTGCCCCCAGAAGGTCTGTAGTCGACCCAATCGAACCTATCCTCAGTCTTATATACATAATAGTACTATAAGAAACATCCTGTAATAGCTCTTTAGTAAAATCATCAGTCTTACTAATCTAATCAACTTGACAAATTAGTCCTTAGGATCCAAAAAAAAACTTGTGAGATATACTTTAATTAATCCATCCTTATGAGTTATATCACTAAGTAACTAGACAACTAATATTCTTGTTCAAATTCACAATGTACTTACTTTGACACATTTGCAAATAATTCAAACAAATCAAAATTTCACAAATTACCTAGAATAACTAGATAATATATATACAAGCAACACACAATTTGTGCCCATCAACTTATTATTAGTATTTCCCCTTACCTGGAAATTTTTCCAAACTAGCGTGATGATCCTTACTTGCTTCAAATTCCACAATACCTATTAAAACAACTATGTCTTAATTTACTATATCCATGACTATAAAATTTTATAAATATCAGAGTTTGGAAAATTCTGTAAGTTACTTTTTGTTTTGTTTTAAAAAAATAATAATAATTTATAATACCAATATGGTTACGATAGTCAAACCAGTTCCGTATTTGCACACAATTGCAAGGAATAAACTCATTTAACCAATGCAGTGGAATCACAGACATTATATCGTAGTAGAAGAGATAACAAAAAATTCAGCTCAAAACACTCACAAATAGTCGCATGATTATGTGTTTAACTAGCTAAGTTTTTTTTTTTAACAAAATTAAAATTGAATATAAATATGTATTTTAACTAGTAAAAAAAATAAACTTTCTAAAGGTTATTACTTCTAAGAATAAAGAAGAGAAGGAAAAAGAATTACTGATGAAGAACGAAGTAGAAGGAAACAGATTTAAACAAAAAGAGAGATGATCTAACCTTGAGGATTGATGGAGTTACTTTTACAAAGTGGTGTGAAAAAAATTGAAGGTTGGGGACTTCTTTTATAAATGTCCCAGTAGGTTGGCAACATACACGTATCGGTAAAATTTTCTGTTCATTCACTCGTTGTAAAAAAACTAACCACGCGTTCTTCCTTCCCTTTTACCGGTCACTTATTTGTTATACTGGTGATAATAAAAGATGTATTTTCAGGTAAATAAAATTCTGCAGATACAATTTCGATCTTTATATCTTATAGAACTTAACGAACTAAATTTCAAAATTTTCCAATAAGTTTGGACTTTTTAGTGCGGTACAATTTGTACAGACAGATACTTTTTAGCTATAATTTGATAGAGGTTTAAGTTCAAATATTTTTCATAACCTTCTATAATATTTCTCTCTAATCCTACAAAATTATTTTTCTTAAAAACGCTCTCTAGATACTAGACTAATTATTATTTCTCATAAAATAAAAATTATAATACACACAAAGGCAGTAAAATTCAGGGTGTTACAGGGAGGAGGAGGAAGACTTGTAGCATTGTTCTCAGTATTCCCTGCTGAAACACCTTCATCTATATTTCTTCTCTCGAGGAGTTTCACGAATTCATACATTTGATCTTTCAGCGCCATCATCTCGGTCATTTGATCTTTTAATACCATCATCTCGCTCATTTGATCCTTCAGCTTTGCAATGTCTTCTCTCAGAGTCTGATTATCCTCTTCGGTCATTTGATCTTTTACTCTCTGTTTATTTTTTCAATTTTCTTTGTAAGTACATGAATGAACGAATGAATGTGCATGAAATGCAAATGTATAATTTCGTGTCACGCCGGGGAAATTGTAAGTTTCTGTTTGACGCAGAACTGGAAGAAGCTTAAGATTTATTAATGCAAAATGTTTGATCCATCTTGTCAAAAGGAAAGTCTTACAATTCCCTAGCGGTCATAGAAATGCATGAAGAATGAAATGTTAATGTGCAATAATTAAATTTTTTATGCCATGCAAAAGGGAAAGGTAAAAATGCTTCAGGTATGCTAAAATATAATTTGCCAAAATAACATATGATTTTTTGAGAATTTTTTTTAGAAGACCGGAAAAATGTATCAGTGTTTGTTTGAATGCAGGGGTATGAGGCTCCTTTGTGTCCTACGAGGGTTCCTTAGAGAATAGGTCTAGGGCTTGTCTGTTAAGTGAACCTTTCCAAGGGTAGCTCTAAAGAGTCCTACATAAGGTTCCTAGAGCCAACGACCCCAATTAAGAACACTGATCAACAACAATAGGCAAGCTATTAGGAGTGCCAGCATTCTCAAGAGGGACCAAACTCTAGGTGAGACTTTCGTGACCACCGAACAGGACGCACATCCAGTAGGCCATCACTACGCAGTCTCGTTCTAACTTAGGTTATTCTCCAGTCCGGGTATAGGACTATTCTCACGTGTGTGCAAAAGTGTGATAGTGGACTGTGTGAATGAGCAAAATATCAAGAATATCCCCAAGCTGCAAAACAAGCAAACATACATACAGAAAAGTGGTCTTCTATCCTAGGGTTTTCATATCACAAAAGAATAATATGCAATGAAAATAAAGGACAGAAAGGGAAGGGTAAAAATAAACATTAAATCAGTAACTAATCCCACAACTAATTAGACTAGGTTTGACTCTCTAAATTTTCCCTAGTGAAGTCGCCAGCTGTAGCGACCGAAAAATCCGGGTGAGGATTCCTCGAAGGTTCAAAAGATGAAGCCGCCACCAAAGTTTAGTTTAAGGGCAAATATTGGAAAATCCCTTTTGGAATGGATAAGGGTCCTTGAGACCAGATAAGAGTTCGGGAGTCGGTTATGCGTGGGGAAGGTATTAGCACCCCACGACATCCTTCCTAAGGAAGGTTACCTGCTAACTAGTTGTAGGAAATAATATTAATTTTGAAATTTATTGTGAATTAAAGGAAACTAAGAGAAAGGAAAGACTTGATGTTTTTTGAATTTGAAGAAAATGATTATTTAAGAAAAGACTAAAAAAGGTTTTTTATTAGTGCAATTGACAGATGTGGGCCCCCATCTGCTCCTACGTATCTCTTGGTAGAGAATCAAATCACACGTAGTTCTTGGTAGAAAAAGTTTGTTTGTTGGTGTATTTTATTTAGGGATTTTAGGACTCCTGAGTGATCAGTTCATTTGTCCTAAAATGATGACTAACCCGACTGTACAGTCGGCTTAGTCCCCTACTTTGTGAAAAGGGAGTTTCTTGAAGTTTGGAAGATAGTTTGATGTGTGGTGGTTTGATTTTATTTGAATAGGGGTTTTAGGACTCTTGATCTGTACGGTTCATTCGTCCTAGAACGCTGACTAACCCGACTGTACAGTCGACTTAATCCCCTATTTTGAAAATTTGATTTGTGGAAGGAAATGTGTTTGTGTTTATTTTGATTTAGAAATTGTTTGTCTTAAATAGGGATTTCAGGGCATGATCCGTAACGGTTCATTAGTGACCTAAAAAGTAGACTAACCCGACTGTACAGTCGACTTAGTCCCCTATTTATATTTTTTTGAAAAAAGGGAATATCTATTTTCGTAGGAAAAAAAATGGATTCATGAAAAAAAATTATTTAAAAAGGAAAAAAGGAATGAAAAGGGGTGTAGTGGTAAAATGGGTTGTCATTAGCTGTAGGGGTTTGTATTTTTAAAAAGGGAGGTGTGGAAAGCAGAAGCCCAGTTCGTTTTTGGTGAACTGGCCTGCGAGAATGTGGGCTTCCATTGGGGGTTACAGTAACGAAACGAGGGGGTGTGTTTAGTAAACTGAAATAAATAAAAAAATAAAATTAAAATTAAATGAGATAAAATTGGAGGGGGTATAAAAGGGAAAATTAGGGTTTTTGTAACCTAATTCCCCTTCTCTTCACTTGCTGCGCCGCAGCAGCCATGCTCTAGGGAGAGAGAGATTTCGCAACCAGTGAGAGAAAAGGAGAGAGAAAGAGAGAGAGGGATCCGTGGAGAGAAAGAGATGGGGAGGAGACGGTGCTCACGGAGAGAACGACGGCGTGGTGGTGGCGGTGAACGACGGCGACGGGCAGAGGAGGACAGTGATTAGGAGAGGAAACACTGTGAGGGAGACAAAAGGGAGCTACGACGCGGGGAGAGGGAGGCCAAAATCAACGCAGGGAGAGAGAGATAGAGGGACGGTAGACACTCGCGTCGTCTCCGGCGACGACGATGGTGGTGGTTTCCACGGAGCTTAACGGAGACGGGTTTGGTTCTGCGACACGGTGGCGACGGCGAGGAGAACGTCGCGAGGGGGTTCGGGACAGGGAGAACATCCCGACGGTGACGGTTCAGTTGGGGAGCGTGACGACGATGGTGGCTCTACGGGAGACGACCACCATCTACGGTGGTCGGAGGTGGTACTGTCCTGATCCCTTTTTACTTCTTTTCTTCGCCAACTCTTCTATTTCTAGCTCTACTTGCTACTGTTTTGTCATGTTCTTTCATTTTTTGCACTATTTACATAAAAAAAATGTTTGTTCATTATGCTTCTTGTAGCAGTGGAGACTGGTTCCTGCTCTTTTTGTTTATGATCCTTTTTAGAAACCTAATCTGTTCATAGTTTGAATCTTAATTTGTTCATAGCACTAATATCCACAGCACCAACATTTCTAACAAAAAAAAACTAAAACTGAACTTATTCTAAGTTTTATAACTATTGCTATTTTCGTTTTCTTTTTTAAGAACTGATTTTGAAACAATAAATTTTTGTAGCTGAGCCTATTTCAAGTTGATAGCTAATCCTACTAATGAAACAACAGTAAAACGACTCTTAAAAGCAAACAGATTTTACCAACCCTTTTTTTCCAGCCTCTGTTTGGTTTCTTGTTGCCTGTTCGTTACTGTTGTTCCTGTCCTTGCTGCTACTGCTGTGCCTCTTTTGTTTCAGAATTTTGGATGCTTCGTTATTAGGGTTTCACTGTGAAACCCTAATTTTTGCTCTGAACTTTTCTCAATTTCGTATCTGATTTTCTTGTGTGCATTTTCTGTCTCTCCTTTTGTGTGTGCGGATTGATGATTTTATAGGCATTTTTAGGTTTAGGCAAATGAATTCTTGATTCTAACCTGATTTTATTTCCCTTTTCAGGTTATTGGACTCTTGGGCAACAAAAATCAGCCCATGGATCTGCTGCTGTTGCTAGCTTTTTGTATTTTCGTTTTTCCGATTTTTTGGTATTTTTGACTATTTTGTATTTTCTGTATTTTTAGATTTTTTGGATTATTGTAAATTAATTAATGTTTAATTATATTTGTGATGTCCATAAACTGCTATTTGGACAATTTTACTGTTTTTGGTCGAAGATGGAAGAGAATGATTAAGTTGGGCCAAGCCCAATCAAAAAACTAAACATAGGCCAAATTAGACAAATGACTAAAGTAAGGCCCAATTAGAACAATTTTTCTAAGATCAGGTCCAATCTAGACAAATTACTATCATAGGTCCAATAGCCACATAGGCCCATTTAGGCGAATGACTAAAACATTAGACATAAGCCCAATTATAAAAAACTGGTTCAAAACACTAAGCGTAAGCCCAAATAGACAAGCTAACGAAATCAGGCCCAAAAGGTTGGACATAGGCCCAATTGGACAAATCGGTCCAAATTAAAAACATAACAGCGCTCGAAATGCCATGGGCTTGTGACACGGGGCTAAAACAAATACGATAAAAGGATCGGGCAAAATTGGGGTATAACACTACTTCATCAAGATCCTTAAGCTACCCATGCTCAAAGTGTGTGTGTGTGACTCTTGGGTTCAGTTCAGTTCAAAGCAAGTTTCAAAATTCACCTAGCTAAAGCAATAGTGGCTTTCTTTTGGTTATGCCAAGAATTTTTCAAAAGATAGGGTAGACTAACAACTTCAGCATAAGGAAGGGGGGACTTCAAAGCACAACAAAGTGCTTGATTAAACATTTCATATTATTGGCCAGTGCCCTACTATTTACATATCTTTCAGATTCATTGCTGCAGCAACGGTTCTGCAGTATCTACAATTGACATTTTTAGACTATTTTAGACTATTTTTTAGTATCTCCAATGCCTATTTTAGATTATTTTTTAGTTCTTTTCAGGGAATTTTCTCTTTTTTTATATAGGCTATTGCAGCTTTTTTACTTTATTTGATTATATACAACACACTTATTTGCACTGACCAACCTAAGAATCTTCATGTTTAGCCTTAGTATAACCGAAGCAGCCCCAAACTTAGTTTCATATGCTATCCTAAGTTTTTAGTAAAAGCTTGGCACAACCTAGGTCTACCATCAACTAACTTAGCATCAGATCATTTTTAACGCGAAGCCATGATCAACATAGGTAGCAGTAGGCCGCAGAACAGAGAGGAGACCAATGGTGGTGAAGATAGAGGGAACAGTGCTGCTAGAAGAAGAAACCATTGCTGGTCGAAAGAGAGAATCGCAAGGAAGACGAAGGAGTTGTGTTTGGTGATTAGAAAGGGGAAAGCGTGAAACCTTGTGAAGTGGGCATCATTGTTATTTATAGCCATAGGCCACAGCCGTCGTGTCCTTGGGAACCGTCACTCAGTCGCTTCGATTAACGCGAAGTGCCAAGTGTCAGAAAACGGAAGGTTAATCGCTTCAAACGGTCACATCAAGTCATGTCAATGGGTTTTTTGCACTATCAGTCAGGTCCTCGCGACCATACGACAGCACAAAAAGGAGGGCTATTGTTAACACCCCAAAATAACTGAGTCATAGGCCGAGGGCTGAGTGAAGATAGGGAGTGGAATTGAAGTGCTGAGGCAGGCAACTAGACAAAGATTTGAGAGATATTTGCCAAATAGAAGAAAGCAAGAGAAGCCCTTGGGGCATATCACAAGACAACTCCCCGAGGAAGGGGTTAGCCTGAGGAGCAATGAGCGAGGCCGAGGGAGAGTAAAGCCTCAACCTATAGAGTGCCACGACCAAGGTAGGCTCGGGTGCCTGAGTTACTGTCCGAGGACGCAGGCTAGCTGAGTAAGCCAAGTGGCTAAGGTAGGGCAGGCTTGCTTGGAAGGCAAGTAGGAGAGGGCACGGAGACAGAATGTGGGAGCAGTTGAAAGATCAAGCAAATGAGCGAGACATTGAAAAGCGGAGTGAGGGAGTTCACCCCACTAACTGTGCTAGTAAGATCGTGGGTGGTTACTTCGCCTCTTTAGGGCTTAGGAACGATGATAATCATTGATCTTAGATTGATCCAATGGTAGGCAAATGTTGGCTATGGTAGTGGCCGACGAAGGCCTATGTATATAAATAGAAGAGCAATTGTACAGAAAAGACACACATCAATCAAACCAAAACTCTACGCTTATTTTTATCTATCTTCTTTATCGCATTTTTATCTTTATTTTTATCCATTAGCTAATAGTATAATCCAAACCTCGCAGTGCCCCTCACCCAACCTGGCCTTTTCTAGATGAGTCAGGATACCCACAGTCAAGAAGCAGAGTTCCCTCCTTAGCGCAATCGCTTGAAGAACAAAGGAATCAAAACACTTATTCAAACCTCTGGCCAAACCCACGGCTAGGACCTAAGAGTTTGACACGGGGAAACAGTAAACAAGAGTAAACTCTTTTTATGACCAAAAAAAGAGAAAACTTAATTATTATTTAAACTACCGATAAATACTCCACAAACATGTGATAGTTGTGTGTGACAGTTATTTGTAACTAATACCTAAAAAATAACAAATAACTGTCACAATATAGAAAAAACACAGGACAATTATTTGTCGTTACAAGATAAAACTTTTATGTCTTTTAAAAATAGGAGAAAACTTAATTACTATTTCAACTACGGATAAATATTCAACAAAACCCATGATAGTTATTTGTTACTGATACCTAAATAAAAGATAAATAATTATCACAATATATAACAAAAAACTAGAAATTTATTTGTCATTTAAGTTTTTTTAACCTAATATAAATCTACTCTCTATCTTTTAATATCTACTATATAAAAAACACCGGATAAATGCAGTGATATACAAACAAACATGAGATAGCGACACTGATATATAAAAAACACGGGATAACTGCACTGCTATATAAAAAAATATGAGATAATTGCACTGATATATAAAAAAATACGGTATAACTGGACTGATATATAAAAAAGCTCGAGATAAGTGCACTGATATATAATAAACACGAGAGACTTTATACGTTGTTCTTACGAAAAATGATACTTCTATATTTTTGGGTTTTTATGTTTATTTGTTTTTTATATATTCAGCCTAATTAATTTCTAAGTTAATCAAAAAATATCAAGAACACGACGGTACTCGTGCATATGTACGGGATAACTACGCTGATATATAAAAAATACGGAATTACTGCACTGATATATAAAAAAATACGAGATAACTGTACTGATAAATAAATAAAAATACGAAAACTGCACACGAGATAACTGTACTGATAAATAAATAAAAATACGAAAACTGCACTTATATATATATATATATATATATATATATATATATATATATATATATATAGTTTTTAAGTTCAGACGGAAGACCTTATATATTGTTGTTATGCAATATGATACTTTTATATTTTTAGTTTTTAATAATTATTTAATTTTTCTATATTCGAGCTAATTAATTTCTAACTTAATCAAAAAATATAAAGAACACGATGGTCAAAAAATACAATTTTTATAATTAAATAAATATGATTAAATTAATATTAAATTATATAGAAAAAATGAGTGAACATGTGACAACAGGAGCGACAACGAGAGACTGACAATGGGATCGGCAACGAGAGCGACAACGAAACCCGAACCCGCGGGTAACCACCCGCCCTCGCCCCGAGTTTGATGGGGAAAATCTGCTTTGACCGGGGACGGGGCGGGGATGTTGATATCCACCCCTGTCCCCGCTCGACAAAACATGAATTAATTATTTTATTTTATTTTAAACATATTTACTCATTCATTTTGTTTCATAAATTTTGTTGACAAAAGTGCTCCCGGGGTCCCTTATCTTTATTTAAAGTAACGAATTAATCCTTTATGTTTTTTTTGTCCCACATAAGTCTTTTATCTTTCAAATTTTAAGCAAGATTAGCCTTTTTCGTTGGATTCCGTCTAACTTCGTTAAACTCTGTTTGAAAATCCCATGTGGCTGTTAAAGTAATGTTGTGGCAATTCCATGTGTATTTTCAATTAATTTTAAAAATAAAAACAGTGTTGATATGGTTAGATTTTTAATTAATTAATTACCTAATTAAAAAAACACCATCTTTTCCCATTCTTCTTCTTCGCTGGAAAGCTGTTGGGATTTCCTAGATTTCATTCATAATGTTGGAATCGAAATCGCTGGAAACCAAATGAGGAAACGAATGGATTTGAAACGATTTTGAGGAAACGAAAATGATTTGAGCGAAGACAATGTTGGAGCAAAGAACGTGAAGAAGAAGAGGGGTAAAATTAGGGATATGCTTCAATTCTGAAAATACAAAACGAATCTGAAAATGAAACAAAACGAAGGAATCAAATATGCTTCAAATTAGGGATATGCTTCAAATTAGCTTCAAATCGAAAATGAAACAAAACGAAGGAATCAAAAACGAAACAAAAACAAGAACGAGTATGGGCTTGATTTGAGATCTAAAAGGAAGCCTCAATCGGTGAAATCGAGGCCAGAATCGGAACCAGCAGCGAAATCCGAGTCATTGGGCGAGGTTTGGCGGCTAGCCGTGGCGACATGATAGAAAACGCATTTGGAGGAAGAAGATGGTATCAATGGCTACTGCTTCTCGGAGGAAGAAGATGGTATCAAATACATATCCACATCACCCTTTTAATTTAAGAAATTATTTAAAATGCTTACTCGGAACTAACATCTCAGCAACTTAACAACCATGTGGATTTTTTTTAAACAGAGTTAAATGAAAAGTAAAAAAAGGGCAACTTCATATAAATTTTGAGACTTAAAGGACTTATTTGGGACAAAAAAACATAAAGTACTAATTCGTTACTTTAATTAAAGATAAGGGACCCCGGGAGCACTTTTACCAATTTTGTTTATTTTTAATTTTGATCTATTTTCTATAGAAAAGTCTATTTTAATACTTTTAACTTTATTTTATCATTGTATAATTATTAGGCTTAAATATGTTTTAGGCCCCGGTATATATAGGGTGTTTTGGTTTATGCCCTTGCAAATTTTTTTTTTGTTAAAAGCCCTTGTAAAATGAAATATTTTGTTATAAGCCATTCTCAACATATCCAACAAGCATAGCATTCCATGTTGTTGGCTAACATTTTAGTCATAGAAGGGCTTATAACAAAATATGTCATTTTGCAAGGGCTTTTAACAACAACAAAAATTTGCAGGGGCTTAAACCAAAACACCCTATATTTGCAGGGGCCTAAAACATATTTAAACCTAATTATTATGATTTTAACCTAGAGCGTGGGGTTCAACGGTTGGGGTTGATCCTCCCTTAACCAAGGGTCGGGGGTTCGATCCCCGCCTTGGGTACGGAGCAGCATTAAAACTCTGGGCCAGCTATCTGGCCCCTCGAGGCACCTACAATGAGCAAGGGATTAGTCACTGCTGTCCATGCGGTGGATACCTGGGTTTACCCAAAAAAATGTTTCTATTTTTCCTATAAATTTGTGGCGGAAACGGGTACCCGCGGGGAACCCGTCCCCGTTTGGGACAGGGATGGGGGATGCAAAACCCGACCCCAACAAAGATAGGGGCGGGGACGAGGGATACAATACCTGCCCCGTTGCCATGCCTAGCCAACAGGAGACCAACAGGAGGGCCAACGGGAGGGCCAACGGGAGTGCCAACGAGGTGCATATTTTACCTTGAATCTGATTTTGCTTTTTCTTCATTTTCACTCAATTATTAATATTATAAGAAGATACTGACTTTTTTTAAACTTTTTCCAACACAACTATTTTAATAGATTTGAAAATATTGGCTTTTATCAAGTTTTTCCTTTTTCTTTTATTACATTTTGCAACTTTCAACGTATTTATAGTTTCATAGCAAATTATAACAAATACACTATCACCCGTATACGCACGGCTAAAAATACTAGTAATTAATAATACTAAACTAAATATTATCAAAACAAATAATACTAAACTAAATAGGTTATTAATTTTCTTAAAATTCTCTAAAAAAAGAATAATCAATATCTGGAGCCTTCCATTCTCTTTACCCTATTTTTCCGAAGCGCCGTCCACCAATCTCATTTACCCCATTTTTTTTATCTACTTTAAAATTGTTTTGATGTTCACGGAATAATATTCACACTAATTAAATTTTATCTGAATCTATTAATAAAAAGAACGTGACAACACCCGTGCGTATATTGCTAGTGTAAATGAAAAAAATCCAAAACCCCTTTTTTACTCTTCTCCTAAAACCTTTCTCTTCCCTCTCTCACCAACCCGGTCTCCCTTCCCAAATCTTCACCATTATCTCTCGTCCCCAATGGCGAAAACACCCTTGTTTTAACACGTTAATCCCTTCTCTACCCTCTTCCCTTAACCTTATGTTTCCTTTTTCCACCGCACAATCAAATTAGGGTTTTCAGTTTTCACTCCAATTCGAAAATCACCGTTGACAAGTCTCACACCTCAATCGACAACTTTGCTGTAATTTCGGAAACTCGCTACTGATCAAATGATGTGACGAAGGTGTACGCATGAAAACAAAGAGAATGTAGACACGGGAAGCCACGATCACATCAAGCGTGAAAACGAAGACAACAAAGATACACTTAGCGACTTGCCGGATTCCGTTTTGATGCATATACTGTCGTTCATGAAAACCAAATACGCCGTTCGAACTTGCTTATTATCAACAAGATGGAAAGATCTCTGGAAGCATCTTCCCACCCTTACAATATATCCCTATCACTTTAGGACTTATAAAAGTTTCACTGAATTCGTGGATCGGGTAATGTCTCTTCGTGATACCTTCACGGCGGTAAAGGCTCTCGATTTTCGTGTATCGTATAATGTAAACTCTTACCTAGTTGAAAGTATCATAAGATACACCGTTTCACACAATGTCAATCGTTTACGTCTTTCTTGTTACATTGGTCAGTTTCTTCCTTCCTTGTTTTCATGTCTGTCTTTGACCTCTCTAGACATACACCTTGGGTTCAGACATGAATTTCCTAAGTCTCTGAATTTGCCAGCATTAAACTACTTGAAACTACGCGACTTCTCCTTCTACAGCTAAAAATGACGGTCGAATCGAGCCCTTTTCCACTTTTAAGAGGTTTAATACTTTGATCCTTAGAGACTGCTCAGTTCCAGATGCACAAACCCTTTGCATATCAAATACCAAGCTTCTCAATCTATCTATAAATTTGGATTATGTTTTATAAAAGCATTAATCTACTTGAGTTATCTACTCCAACATTTTTTTCAAGATTTTTGACATGAGTAGGCGACCTGAACTTCACAGCAATAGGTCGGGATGGGAGCATTTAAGTATCAAGGGTAATCAGGACTTCAAACTCTTCAAACCTTACTCTGATTCATTGAAGCCGTGGAAGCATTCTTTTCTATAGGTCGTCCTAAGATGTGATGAGGCTTGCAAGGCGGTTGCTTCTTTGGACAACCGGGGCAGAGTGAGGGGTTTCAAATTTCCCATGGCGTGGACCTATTCTCATTACCATCGCAGGCCGGCCACGTATCGGACTCGAGCCCGTCTTACAAAGAGCGACTCGATAGCTTTGGGACTACTCGTAAATATGGCCTCTTGGTTGACCGAGGGGCAATTCAAGTGTTATCAGTTGGCCCGTGCTAGGGACGATGATGAGTTTAAGGCCGTTCTTGGTGCGAGTGAGAAGAGCAAAATCGATTTTCATCTTCCTTACTCTAATTAAAGAATCGATTTGCATCTTCCTTATGTTAATTAAAATCGATTTCCAACCTTTTCCATGAAGCAACTAATCGATTTCCTTTCTCTCTTAAAAGAAGCACATAATCGATTTGCATCTTATTTCAAACAACATACAATCGATTTTCATCCTAGATCTACTTAGGCATGAAATCGATTCTCACTTTTAGTGCATTCAGGCATATAATCGATTGTGTCATTTCCAAAAATGTTTCAACGTTAATATTTTTCTCATAGCCTATAAATAGAGGCTTCATACTCTTTAATTCTGACTATCCATTTTCACGATTCAAAGCATAATTTAGAAAAACTCTTCACACTTTCATTTCTGCTCTTCTCGCACCGTTGGTCCGTCAGAGCTGATCTCTCGCAAGAGTTAGTCGGGGTTGGAAACTTCAAGTTGTTGGATTTGCCTTTATAGAGGTATTTTGGTATTTTGGTATTTACATTGTAATTGTTTATTTGTTGTGATTTGTACTAGGGAGTGGGGTATCTCTCTAGGGTAGCTGTTTGTACTAGGGAGTGGGGTATCTTTCTAGGGTAGCTGTTTGTACTAGGAAGTGGGGTATCTTTCTGGGGCAGGGTATCTCTTGTTATTGTTGTAATAGATTTGAGGGCTCTTCATAGGTGGGGTATCCTAGGAGAAGAGTGCCTGAGTCTGTAAAGGTTTCCAAGGCACCCGAAAGCCTTGTTGTGTTAGTGGAAAATCTCACAAGGGTGTGAGGACTGGACATAGGTCACTGGGAGGTGACCGAACCAGGATAAATCTGCTGTGTGCTTTATTGCTTTATTTTCTAATTCCTTCGCTTCCACTTAACCTGCGCGAAAATTAATCTAAGTCATTGAAAAGGGGAAAAAGTTTTCAAAAGTTTTAAAATCTCAATTCACCCCCCCTCTTGAGACTAAAGCCACTTGGCAACACTGAAAGTTTTTGTTGGTGAACTGGGTACCGTTATCTGAGACCAGCACATTTGGGACTCCAAACCGGACCAATATGTTCCTTTTGAAGAAGTTTAAACAATTTCTGGAGCGATCGTCGCTAGAGGCTCGACCTCAACCCATTTTGTGAAGTAATCCGCTGCCACGACCAAATATTTTAGTTGCCCTGGAGCGACTGTAAAGGGACCCAAGAGGTCGATTCCCCACCACGCAAACGGCGATGGGGCGGTCATAGAGGTCAGCTCAACCGGGGGCGCGACATGGATGTCCGCGTGCCTCTGACACTTGTCACATTTCTTGACCAGCTCACCTGCATCCCCCTCCATTGTGGGCCAATAGTATCCAGCCCCGAGTGCCTTCTTGGCAAGGGCCCGTGCTCCGAGATGGTTCCCGCATATACTTTCATGAATCTCTCTTAGCACATAGTTGGACTCATCTGGTGTAAGACATTTTAATAAGGGCATAGAGAACCCCCTCCGGAATAGTTTTCCTTCAATTACAGAATAGGATGACGCTCGCCTTCGCGTAAGGGCCGCCTTCTTTGGATCATCTGGCTCCTCCTCGTCCCTGATATACCTTAGGAAGGGGTCAATCCAAGTCTCGCCCTGATCGACTGTGCAGACATTTGTATTCAGAGTTGTCTCTAGGAGGACACTGGGTTGGGGAATGATCTTCTGAATCACACTCCTATGATTCCCTGGAGATTTAGTACTTGCTAGTTTTGAAAGCACATCAGCCCCTGCATTCTCTGATCTGAGGATGTGTTGGACTTCCGTATGGTCGAACTGCTCGAGCAACTATCTTACTTTTGCGAGGTATCTTCGTAGGACCTCATCCTTGGCGTCAAACGTTTCTTTGATCTAAGACACTACCAGCAGGGAGTCCGAGTGGAGCTCGACTCTTTGTACTTTAAATTCACGGGCGAGCCGGAGGTCGGCAATACATGCTTCGTATTCCGCCTGATTGTTGGAGGTGGAAAAAGAGAAGGTTAGAGAGACTTCAACTGTCATTCCTTCTGGGCTTTCTAAGATCACCCCTGCCCCGCTCCCCTTGCTGTTAGAGGAGCCGTCGACATGCAGCCTGCAGGTTGGTCTGGAGACCTCGCCCTAGACTGGGGTCATCTCCACAATAAAATCGGCCAAGATCTGCGCTTTGGTGGCCGTCCTAGTTTCATATTTGATTCCAAACTCAGACAGTTCTACCGCCCATTTGATCATCCTCCCAGCTAGATCTGGCCGATGCAAAATCTGCCTAATGGGTTGATCGGTTCTGAAGGCGATCTGGTGAGCCACAAAATATGGCCTCAGTCTTCGTGAGACTGCAATAAGGGCCAAGGCTAACTTCTCAATTCTTTGGTATCAGAGCTCGGGTCCGTGGAGTGCTTTACTCGCACAATACACTGAGTTTTGTTTACACCCGTTCTCTCGTACTAGACGGCTGCTAGGGCTTCGTCGCTGATGGACAGATATAAGTATAAGTTTCCCCAAGCTCGGGTGTAGTCGAGATAGGTGGCTGTAGCAAAGCTTCCTTCAAGCTGTGTAGGTCCTGGTCGCACTCGGGCGTCCATTCAAACTGAGCATCTTTCTTCAAGACTTTGAAGAGTGGGAGGGATTTGCTAGCAGCTTTTGAAATGAACCGGGAGAGCGCGGCTACCATCCCGTTCAACTTTTGGATCTCCTTTTTACTCGTTGGAGACCTCATCTCTGTTACCGCTCTACACTTGTTAGGGTTCGCCTCAATTCCCCCTTCTGTCAAATAAAACCCAAGGAACTTGCCCGCTCGGACTACGAATGCGCATTTTTCGAGGTTGAGCTTTAGTGAATTTCTACGGGCCTCTGCGAATAATTCTCTCAGGTCGTCCACGTGGATGGTATCTAGCTTGCTCTTGATGATCATGTCGTCCAAGTATACTTCGACCACCCTGCCAATTTGAGCTTTGAATACTCTATTCATCATACGTTGATAGGTAGCCCCGGCGTTCTTCAACCCAAAGGACATGACTAAGTAACAGTAGTTTCCCCTTGAGGTCATGAAAGTCGTCTTCTCTTGGTCTGGGGGGTGAATTGCGATCTGATTGTACCCCGAGTATGCGTCCAAAAATGAGAGCAATCGGTACCCGCTTGCGCTGTCGACTAACCGGTCTACACAGGGTACTGGGAAAGCATCTTTGGGACATGCTCGGTTGAGATCAATGTAGTCGACGCACATGCGCCATTTCCCATTTGCCATCTTTACCAGGACTACGTTCGACAACCATGTTGTGTACTTGATCTCGTTGATGAACTCGGCTTCTAGTAGATCGTCAATGTCATACCCCAATTTTGTCCAGCTTAGATCAAAACCCTAATTTTCCACAAAAATAAATAAGTTGAGGAGTGAGAAGCATCATGCATTGCATTTTGAGTCCTAAAAGTCATTCCAAAGTTTCTAAAATCATTTTTAGAGTTGAAATGCACTTTTTGGGTAAATCAGGTTTTTTTTGAGTCCAAAAGGGTATTTTGGTCATTTCACAATAAAAATGATAATTCCTCATGAAGGTCATTGAGCATGCATTCTAAGATTCTAGAGGTCATTTCTAGGGTTATAGATTCATTTTTGAAGTGGAAATGCATTATCGGGCAAAATTAGGGTTTTTGGGTCAAAAAGGGCATTTTGGTCATTTTACCCTAAAAGATAATTTCTCAGTAAAAATCACTGGGCATCTTTGGAGGAATTCATTTGGGTCAAAATGAGTTGGGTTATAAATTTTTGCGCATCATTGATTAAATTTTGCATAAAAAGTCAAGTTTCGAAGAAAAGGGCAAAATGGTCATTTCCGCTAGAGTGAGGCCCAAAATCAATTTTGGGAATGGTGTTGTCATGGAATTTTGGGCCCAATGATTGAATCCTAGGATGAGCCCAAAATAAAAAAAAAAGAATCTTCATGGAATAAAAGAATGATCATAAAAAGAAAAATCAAAAAGAATCAAAATAAGGTAGTGTCCTTAATAAGACAAAATGTACTATTTTGTGACAACTTGCATTTTTTCCCTCTCCTTCCCTCCTCATGGCTGCGAATTTCAGCCCTCCTTTTTCCCTCATTTTGTGTTTCTTCATGCCCTTAATCCATGTGAGTTGTATTCCTAGCCATTGATTAAAATTCTAGATCAAATCCTAGGCTACAACTATGTGCAAATTGACCTAATTGCCCTCAACAATTTTTGTGTACAAAAAAACTCCTAATTTTCGATTTCACTAGCTATTCCTCACTCATTTGTGTTTTCTCCTTGTCCCTAATCCATGTGCATTGCAATCTTGGCCCTTGATTCAAATTCTATCTCAAATCTCAATGGTTGGCAAAAGCACAATGTCCTATATACCCTTAATTTTGCACCTCATATAAAACCCAAAAATAAGAAACCAAAAGGGGAGGACTCTCATTTTTACCCTAGCACACAATCAGCTCAAAAACCCTCTCCTCCTCTTCCTCCAAAACCGTAGCCCCTCCACCCATTTCCACCATCAATTCTTCAATTTTCAACCATCAAACCTTCAATATTCTTGGTTCCTACACTAAATCCACTTCTAATCTCGCATTATCTTCAAAATTCATCATCAAATCCTTCAAGATCAAGTGATTTTCGTGGTATTCAAGAAGAGCTTCAAGTGTTCTTGGTTTTTATTTCATTCTCTACTTCATCTTTTCGCTAAATCTTGAAAGGTAAGCCTAGATCCTTGCTTCATTTTTAATTTTCTTGCATAAACTCATCTTCTACTCCTTTTTCTTCACATATCATCATCAAAAATAGCTAAAATGTAGTTTGTTGTTGTTGTTGGTGGGTGAGAGTTGGCATCTCACCCTTGAATAATTGTTTTTATGTCGATTTTGCATTTGTTAGTGAAATGAATTTTTGTTCATGTGTTTTTCACCTTGTTCATGAGTTTTTTATCAAATAAAACTTATTTTCCTCACCTCTTTTGCTTCGGCCTAAGGCCTATTTTGTTGAATAATATGTTTTCTTGCTTGTTCCATGCTTGGAGATTGATTTTTGGGTTTGATTCTACCATGAGTGCCCTCGGGTTTGAGCTTAAATCCTAGGGTTTATGTTGCTTGATTGTTTTCTTGAATTTTTGAGTTGGATAAATACATGCCTTGCTTGATGCTTGTCTTGTAATTTTACATGTTAGTTTAGGGTTGTGCCTTATGTTGCTTTTGTGTGCTAATTTACAAAGTTTTGGCATGAAATTGAGGATGAATTGTTGCTTGATGTGCTTCGGCCTTGGAGGCCAATTTTTGATCATTTTGTTGCTTGAAACTTGCTTGTTCGATCTTACTTGAGTGAATAAAATTGGTGACATTGTGTTTTTCACCTTTTTACTTTTTACTTTACCACTCATTAACTTTTTACCAAAAGTAAAAAAAAACATTTTAACTTTTTACTTTACCATCTCATTAAATAATTACCATTTATCTCATGCATTTTTACTTTACCATTCACTAACTTTTTACTAAAAGTTTTACCACTTGTCAACTTGCAAAAATACCCAAAACATTTTCTCACTTGCATTTCAAACTTTTTCATCTTCATAAAATAAACCCCAAAACATTTTTACCACTTTCAAGACAAAAACATTTCATCTCATTTCCAAAACACCAAAACCCAAAAACATTTTACTATTCATTACCAAAACATTTTCACATTCATGCATCTTCACTCATACTTAGTTTATGCGACACTCTCATGCATTCTCATATGCTTATGTCCCTTGCATCCTTTTATGCATCCTTGTATGCCATTTATTCATAAACAAAATGCTATGCATTCATTCACTTGTATGCTTTGCATCCATTCTTAAATGTTCATGCATCCATTAATACCATGTATTGCATTCAATAATGCTCATTCACTCCTTGTATACTCATGCATTCACATGCTTGCCTAATCATGCATCCTTGCTTACATGTTCAATCATCAAACCTAGAATACTCTATGTCTACAATCAATGGTATTCACTTGTTCTTGATGCCCTTCAAATGTCTTGACTTAATTGTGCATAAACCCTCTCACACAATCATGTGCCCTTATAAGACTACCAACATGTGTATCATAGAGGCATATGTGCTCCTCTTTGAGATTGTTGCCGACATGTGTAGAGATTCTCCTTCACACACAAACACAATTGATTTGAGAACTTTATCTAGCATCTTTGACAATTAAACCCTTTGATTGTATTGACATGCTTAATCTTGGTTGGTGATCAACATGATCATGATTGTTTGATTGGTCAATATGTTTGAATTGCATTCATTGTTTTCCTTTCTAAACAAACTAGCATAAAAATGGTTGTTAGTGACAATCCATCACAACCTTTGTTGGTTTGATTGTCATGAAGGCCGCAATTTCAAAAAAGAATTTTCATATGCATAAGCTATTAGTGGTAATCCATCACAACCTTTGTTGGTTTGATTGTCATGAACGCGTCCAACTTCAAAAACATTCTCCTTTTCGAATTAGAACTACGTCGCTTTGATTCCCATTTGGGATACGTAGGAGCGAGCCACGTCCTCGTCAAGCACAACAAACCAAAATTAATTCGATTGCGAAAGCCCTTTTTGATCATCTAAAATAAAAACCGATTATCATTAATGATCACTCGCGCCGTTGCCGTTTGGTTGTTAATGATAATTTCATTTTCAAAAGAGTTAGTAGCGCGGCCACTCTAAACCGTTGTTGTTTGGTCGTCGCGAACACTCGAATCAAAAGCAAAACCGATTATCGTTAATGATCACTCGCGCCGTTGGCGTTTGGTTGTTAATGATAATTTCATTTTCAAAAGAGTTAGTAGCGCGGCCACTCTAAACCGTTGTTGTTTGGTCATCGCGAATCCTCACTCCTACTGCGAAAACTCATCTAAACAGACTAAAAAACAAAAACCTTTTTAGGACAACCAAGAACTACGTAGCTTTGAATTCTCCATCGCACCAGGAGATACGTAGGAGCGAGAGGCCAACTCTCGTCAAGCGCCAAAAATAAAAATTTTCATTAAGTCTTCTCACTCCCTTTTCAATAAAGAGGCAAAATAAAAGCATTTTCAAATCAACACTTCAAACCACACATTTAATTAAAGGTTCCCTTTCGGTAGAAAGGAGGTACGGGGTGCTAATACCTTCCCCATGCCTAACCGACCCCCGAACCCATATCTCTAGTTTTCGAAAGACCATCCGCCTTGTCTAAAAGACCTTTTTTCAATGTTTTGGTCTTAAAATTAAAATATTGGTGGCGGCTCCATACCTTTTCCACGTTGTACAATGAGAAGTCCGAACCGGATTTTTTGGGGTGCAACAGCTGGCGACTCCACTGGGGACCTTTTTTTTAAAAAAAAAAAGACGAGGGTCAAGCCTAACTAATTAAGATGTGTGGTTTAATGTATTGTTGATTTGACTGATACCTTGTTTGCCTTCATTCTTTTTCCTTTCTTTCTTATCATTAATTGTAGGCGTACGCATTTGTCTTCTTCTATGTTTGTTCCCTATCTCCTTTTCTTTTATTGCTTATGCTCATGCATTTCTCCCCAATTCTATCCGGATCCCCCCTTCTTGGCTCCCTTTCTTGAGGTAAGCAATGTACCTGATTGTTGTTGAAACCCCAGGCTAGCTTATTTGATATTGAACCCTAGTGTAGACGACATGTTGTTACCTTGCTTTTTCTGGACTGTTCTGGCGTCTCACTTGCAGGTGGGGTAATATGTGTCGGGTAGTTTTAAGTGGTACGCCCTTACCACACACACTCACACCCTTATGATTATGTGCTTTGAGAGAGACCTAAAACCCAAGGTCTGAAAAACACCTAGGAGAGTGGAAACGAGTAGTGACTGCCAATTGGACCGATGTCCTTCTGCTCTCACGAAAGTTTCAGCCAGAGTATGCTCTTTTATGGTACCTCACACCAGATGGCATTCCATCGTTGTGGGTGTTATCATGAGAGAGATTTAGCTCTGGTAGCCTTTGCGAGGGAGTGAATAGAGCCACATGGGAGGATTACCCTTTAAATTGCCCTAGATCGTAGGTCTCACCTCTTTTTAGGTCACAAGGGCTTTCCAAATTGTGTGCTGCATTGTTGCATTCAGTTCAGTCAACCTTTTTCCCTCAATTTTTTTTTTTTTTTGAAAATCAAAAAATATGCTTTTCCCTTTCAAATAAACACCTATATGGGGGAGCATATAGAGTGTAAATTTTCAAAATTCCACCTGTGAATACCCTCTTTACGCAAAAATACCAAAAAGAAGCATCTTGCATTGCATCATTGCATTACATCGCATCATTACAGCATTTGCACTAAATAAAACTCCAATTTTGAAAAAGTACATTCATCATACATTGCATAAGAAAAATGAAAACAAAATGGGTTATCATTTGCATAGCATTTCAGCGTCAACCTCATGGGCATCATGCAAAAAAGAAGAGAAAGGACATGGTAGAACTACGTACGCTTTGATTCCTCATCACAGTGAGGATACGTAGGAGCGGGTCCGCCCCGTCAAGCATAACAAATGAAAAAAGCCATTTTGAAAAAGCATCATTCTTGCATTCAAAAATGCATTGAAATTTTGCATTTCATCTTGCACCAAAAAAAAAAACAATTTTTTTTATTTTTTAGAATAAGTACACTTCTCAAGTGGTCATTTTTCCATGCATTTGCATATCATGATCTGTACAATAAAAGTTTTGATGAGAGACGAGACGGTTTTGCAAAATAGTCATTCCCAAAAAAAAAAAAAAAAACTCAAGGTGTTCCAAAGTACCCAGTTCTCGAGTCAGCAGCTCATTCACATAACTTCAAAATTTTTGCATCTCATCTATCCCATGATAAAAGATTAAAATTGTTCATAAATTTTTTCTATCATGTGAAGCATTCTTCTAGGCATGCATGCCGTGTGCAGTCGCCCCTGTCCGTGTCCGTCAGTTTCCCTGCTTTATCATCATTCCCCGTCCTAGTCTAGCCCCGCCCGTAAAGCCTAAAGTGTCGCATGCATTTGTTCAGTCATTCGTTCTTGCGCTTATGTTGTGTGCCCTGTTATCTCTAGAAAGAGGCCAACTGGTTTGCCGATATCCGCTTCAGACTCAAGATTCATGGCGACCAATCAAGGAAACCTAGTGATTGAGAATCCCGGCAATTCAGGTCTAGATAATCCGATTATGGAAGTCCTCAAGCAGCTAGTCCAAGGGAATCAGGCACTAGTCCAAGAGAATCAGGCGTTAAATAATAAAGTCGGGGTGATAGAAATACAGATGATTGCGATAAGAATGCAGATGACTGAAATGATGGGCACCCTGCAAGCTTTGAAAAACGGGACCACTACCGAAGATACTGCTGTTGTAAACCCAGGTGGGGCCGCAACCATCCTTCCTACCTCGGGACCCGCTGAAGCTGTGACTGCTATTCCCCATCCGGGATCTGGGGTTAATTATCCTGCTCACGCCCTGGGAGGTGCTGATCCACATGAGGTTTCTCTTTTCAATATGGATAGTGATCCTCAAGGTCACCTATTTGAGAACTCTCAACCCAGAGATCAGTTGCATGAGTTGGAAAAGCGTTTAAAAGCCATAGAGGATTCAAAGACCAAAGCTAAAGATGCCCGTGATCTATGTCTTGTTCCAGACTTGGTTATTCCCCCAAAGATGAAGGTGCCAGTCTTTGACCAATATTGTGGTACCAGCTGCCCAAATAGACACGTAACCATGTACGCCCGAAGGATGACCGCATACAATCACGACGACAAACTGCTCATCCACTACTTCCAGTACAGCCTAACTGGGGCATCTCTGGATTGGTACATGCAGTTGCAGCCTTCCGACATCCACAGTTGGAAGGACCTTTCTGAAGCTTTCTTAAAGGAGTACGAATACAACAAAGACATGGCTCCAGATCGGATTCAGCTGCAGTATATGAGCAAGAAAGATCATGAGTCCTTTAAGGAATATGCTCAAAGATGGAGGAGCATAGCTGCTCAGGTGAAGCCACCATTGACTGAAAAGGAGATGGTGTACATGTTTATGGAGACTCTCCCAGCTGTTTTCTATGAACGTCTGGTTGGAAGTGGGTCCTCAAGCTTCTCAGATGTGATCAAAGTAGGGGCAAGACTTGAAGTCGGGATGAAGAGAGGAAGAATCCCCTGCAATCCTACTGGCGCCGACAATGCTAGTGATTTGCCTGCAAGGAAAAATGGAGAAATCAATGCTATAGTGGGACAAGGAAAGTCACGTCAGTACGACCCCATTCCTGTGTCGTACACTGATTTGTGCAGCTATCTAATCAACCATAGGTTGATCTCTCCTTGTGGGATGAAGCCAGTCCAACCTCCATTCCC
Source organism: Astragalus membranaceus (assembly GCA_039519185.1). NCBI lineage: Eukaryota > Viridiplantae > Streptophyta > Magnoliopsida > Fabales > Fabaceae > Astragalus > Astragalus membranaceus. The sequence continues at coordinate 14,882,839 of CM076852.1, forward strand.
AAGAAGGTATAATGCAAAGGCTACCTGTGAATTCCATTCTGGGGCAATTGGTCACTCTACTGAGAATTGTCATTCTTTGAAGCAGTCGGTTCAGGATCTTATTGATACAAAACAGTTGACCTTTGATGAGGAAGGTGAAGGACTAAACCCTTTGAGATCAGGGCTGTCAGGCCGGGATGGCAGTAGTTGAAGAGGATCGAGGTGTTGATCGTCAAGCATTTGTGTCTTCGTCATGCATTTTCATGTAGTTTTCAGTTCAAAGCAAATTTTATGTAATGCAATCCTCTGGCTCTGCCCAAGGCTTTAGGATATTTCAATAAGGGCACATGTTTCCTTTTCAGCATCGTCATCTATAAAAGTTACCCTTTTCAGTCACTTTTGTTCAAGATCGTCATTGCCCTGTTTTATCATAAGTCCATCAGTGCATATTTGACTTTTAGTTCAGTCTAACGCTTTAAGTCCTCCATGCTGGGGCAAGACTGTGATCACTAATTTTCCTTGTTAATATCATATTCCTTCAGTGCAAGTCTTTCAAAAGATAATAATAAACAAGAAAATAAGCTTGCTAGGTGGAAAACCCGCAAAGGGCGGCCTAGGCAGAAAAAAGCGCCCGATGGATCGAAAACCCGCAAAGGGCGGTCCAGGCAAAAGTTAGGGCATAAAAAAAAAGAGAAAAAATGCAAAGAAAGGAGCAAACACATATAGATAGATGAACCGTTATCTTGTTTTACAAAAATAAATAAGCCATCGGGATTTGAGATGAAGTGTGGCCACCTCCCTATACCCTCAAGAACCCAAAATCCCAGAAAGTCCCTTTCCTACCTACCTTAAGCCAAGAAAAACCAAACTCAAAAATATACCCTCTAATTACCCTAGACAAGGATCACTTCAAATATCAAAAACAAAAATAGTGCATCAGCTCACTCAACTCAAAAGCAAAGAAAGAAGAAAAGTCCGAAAAATGAAACAAATGAGTCAAAAAAAATCAAAAAGACAAAAAATAATAAGTTGTGAGCTGATACATGTTGCCACAAAGCACAAGAGACCCTTGTCTCGATAAATCTTCCAACACCTGGTTCCATAAACCTTCAAACACTTCCTTTGGCCCCAACACCAAACCCCTCAGCCATTCTACCATGAGACACAAATTTGCCTTAACAAAGCCCAAATAAGCCCAATAACCATCTCCCTCATAGACCGTTAACCGTCAACCAACGCCGAACAAAACTCATCCTCCCATTAGCCTCAAACACTTCATTAAGCCTAACTATCCTTCCTCCACAAAACACCACAATCCTGAAAAGTCCATTCCGATCAATGACCGATTGCTTTTATTCTCTCAGATTCTAATCTTAGGACGAACAAGCTTATCTATGTACAATGTGTTTGCTCAAAAGAAAAAACAAACGATCAGAAAAAAGAAAGCTGATCAAGAAAGAATAAACCCTCAGAAAAAAAGAAAACTGAGGAAACAAAAACGAACAGTCAGATAAAAGAAAGCTGACAAAATAAAAAAAAAAGAGGGACTTGCACTCCAAAACACACTCAAGTTGCATTAAAACAAGGTTTAGTGATCACCAAGTAAGGTTTCTTTCATGCCAAAAGTTGAGACATTCACAGAGAACCAAAGATCTGCACTGAGAACACCACTCCGATCTAAAAGTTGGGGTATTCTCTTCACCACCTGCCCACCCTAGTCCGGGGAGAGTCTGTTCAGTGTCCATCCATGGCCATTCATCCTTTCACCCGGTGTCAGCCATGGCACTAGTTCCTGCGTATTTGCTCTTTCACTCCGCTTCCTTTCACACTCCGGACAGGGGCAAGTCATTCATTCACAGTCGCCGAAGGCCTGAATTGGGGCAGTCTGGCATTCATCCTAAACACTCACCTGGCGTCTGCATATTCATGTGTGTTCACTTGGCAATGTTTCATAGAGAAAGCACAAGATTGTTATTGAAGGTTCAGTTATCATGGAATGGAGGAAAACATAAATGGGTTTGCTTGTAAATAATAACCTTGAGAACACCGCGGTTTAAATCAAAACTAGTTTTTCCAAAGAAAAAGGATGATCAAATTCACCCCCACTTTTGCATCCAAAGTCTCGCGTCTCATCATTATGAAAGTATTCACAAAAAAAGTATTTGAATACCCCAAAAATTTTGTCATATCATGCATTAAAATACTGCATTTGCATCCTCACATAGCAAAAAGACAAATAGGAAAAATTCTTTAACCAGCTATCTCAGCACATGAGGGGGTCGCCTAAAGTTGGCCGCTGGTAGGGCTTTAGTGCTCACCTTAACCCTTAGGGATTAGGTTGTTATCTTGTAGGGCTTCGGTGCTCGCCCGGATCCTTAGGGATTAGGTTGTTATCTTGTAGGGCTTCAGTGCTCGCCTGGATCCTTAGGGATTAGGTTGTTATCTTGTAGGGCTTCAGTGCTCGCCTGGATCCTTAGGGATTAGGTTGTTATCTTGTAGGGCTTCAATGCTCACCTAGATCCTTAGGGATTAGGTTGTTATCTTTTAGGGCTTTAGTGCTCGCCTTGATCCTTAGGGATTGGGTTGTTATTTTGTAAGGCTTCAGTGCTCGCCTGGATCCTTAGGGATTAGGTTGTTATCTTGTAGGGCTTCAATGCTCACCTAGATCCTTAGGGATTAGGTTGTTATCTTGTAGGGCTTCAGTGCTCGCATGGATCCTTAGGGATTAGGTTGTTATCTTGTAGGGCTTCGGTGCTCGCCTGGACCCTTAGGGATTAGGTTGTTATCTTGTAGGGTTTTAGTGCTCGCCTGGATCCTCAGGGATTAGGTTGTTATCTTGTAGGGCTTCGGTGCTCACCTTAATCCTTGGGGATTAGGATGTTACCTTGTAGGCACTTGAAGTGTTGATCCTTAACCAAAATAAAAAGGAAGAAAATCAAAAATAGCATCTCATAGCATCCATCATTCCATTGAAATCATCACATCACATACACTTTGCATAACATACATTCACACTCCATTTACATAGATATCTGCATTCCATAGAAAAAAAAGAGCAAATAAGAAAGGAGAGAAGAAAATCACAGAAGACGGAACATAAAAGAACACAACCTCTTCATATCATTCATCATTCTCATATCATCCATACCAGTCATCACTCCATGGCATCAAACAGTACATTACGCCTTCAAATTCGCATCTCAGAAGAGCGAAAGAATAACAAAAGGAAAAGAAGAGAAAAATCAAACAGAAAAGGCATCCCACCAAAGTCAATCATTGCATTCATGTGCACCCCAAACATCCAAGTGCACGCATTTCATGCACCATCCAAGAGAAAAGTTACTTCGGACCAGAGAGTCCCAAAAATCTCATTTTTAGAAAATCATCAACCCCGAGTTAGTAAACTCCATCAACCCTGAGTTAGTAAACTCCCTCAACACAGAGTTAGTGAACTCCCACAGAGTTAGTGAACTCCCACCAAGTTAGTGAACTCCTTCCACAGATCACAACATTGTGTACGAGCACGCAATGGATCCATCAGACTTCGTCAAGTCCTTCGGATTAGTTGTGTCAGCCTAAGGCATGGCGTAAATCCATTGATCAAATCAGTTCCGGACCTGATGTTGATCGGTCGCTCGAAAAGGCCACCCCCCAGAGCTCGGACTCGACAAGAGTCCGTTAGAAGGTTTTAGGCAGCCTCCGAATTCCCAATTTACCGCTTTTCTCAATTTATTTCCCGCTTTTGCTGCCCGAGGGCTAGCACCAATCTATTTCCTGCTTTTGTTGGCTTACTGAGGGCTGACGCTTCATCCACTGCATTCATCTCGGGCCAATGTCCATTTATCAAAAAAAAAAAAATCTCTATTCTCGCATGCATTAGAATTTCATTTTTCACCTTACATTAACAAAAACAGAAAAAACTAGAGAGATGGAAAAAGGAAAAATCGGGTTTCCCTAAGTAGACAAAATCGGTATAATTTCTAAATTCTTTATCTTTATTTTGCCTCGGAATATGTTTCGGCCAATTCATATTCCTCGTTAAAATCCAGATAAAGAGGGGCAGCTGTCATACCCCAATTTTGTGCAGCT